>JANRGW010043326.1:13103-36858 GCA_024733675.1 Psilopsiagon aymara | reverse complement strand
CCTTCAGATACTGGAAGGCTGCTATGAGGTCTCCACGCAGCCTTCTTTTCTCCAGGCTGAACAGCCCCAACTTTCTCGTCCTATCTTCATACGGGAGGTGCTCCAGTCCCCTGATCATCCTCATGGCCCTCCTCTAGACTTGTTCCAAGAGTTCCATGTCCTTCTTAGTTGAGGATACCAGCACTGTACACAATACTCCAAGTGAGGTCTCATGAAAGCAGAGTAGAGGGGCAGGATCACCTCCTTCGACCTGCTGGTCACGCTCCTTTTGATGCAGCCCAGGATATAGTCGATTTCTGGGCTGCAAGCGCACACTGAAGCTGGCTCATGCTCAGTTTCTCATCGATCGACACCCCCAAGTCCTTCTCTGCAGGGCAAATGTGCCTATTTTAGACCATCCTATAAAGGAACATTACACATCTACACAGGATTATATCTTACCTGTTGTCCTTCTGTGCCTTCAGCAGTAACCATTGCTACAGAATGTGTTCCTGCAGAAGAGATGACGGCATCATGGGCAGGTACTGTGATGGTGGTGCCATCTTGTGTTACCATAGTGATAGTATTGCCAATGGCCTGCATATCTGCCTGGGTTATGTTGACCTGAAACACAAAATAATTCCTGAACTAAAAGAAGAAGGTTTAATTGCTGCTCAAGTCACACCTAATCTTAGTTTTTTGGCAACATAACATGAGTTTTTAAGTAAGGTTTGGAAAAAAAAAAAAATCCAAAACCCTGATGATAAGCATTTGAATTGCAACAGCATATATCAAACTCCTGCTAGTTGGCTCAGCAGGAATATTCCTTGGCTAACTTAATTTCTTCATTTGAAACAAAACGTGTAGCAATCCAGAACAAAAAGCCTATTAATAATGGGGGAAAAGTCTTTTAAGCTGGTCATAATTAATATACTGGCCAAAAGATTTATTAGTGTTATTCCATATCCTGACCAGCATGCTCATGCATTCCTTGAGAATCACCGTCACCCTTTGGCCAATTCCCAGTCTTAGACAAAGAAGCATCATCACATTCATCTTCCTGATCAGGACCTAACATTCCATGACCTTTCAGACATGATTATCTGTTTACAGAAATAAAAATATGGCTCTCAGTAACAAGAAAAAGAATGCATACTTGTGCCCAGGGACTGCAACTCCACGTTAATCAGATCATACCCCAAATAACTGTGTGATATGTTATCTATGCGTCTCACACAATGGACAATATAATTCAAGGCAGTAACACTTGACCTGTGATCTTAACAGAAATGCTAAAGGCGCTCCTAGGGCTTTGAATTTAAGCCACAAATAAACAACAAAAAATGAACAATATAAATTACTAATGTCTCCAGTATAAACACATTAGGGCATCTGATAAATGATTTCATGTCTGATTTACAAGGTAATAAAATATCCCAGAAATAAAGTCAAGCTGAAGGATAACTTAAATAAATGCAAGAACTCCATATCAAGACTTCTGGCCTTCATTTTAGAGGGTAAAAATGCCAGTTACTTAGTGCTGCTGCAGTGCTGAATGCAGGTAATATTCAATTTCCAGTTTGAATTTAGGACATATCTTACATACGCTACTGGCATTTCAGCAACATTTCCAGCTGAGATATAAATAAATTTTATAATGATTTTTCCCATATGCTTTCAATATATTACCATAGCTAAACAAATGAGTTGTGCTGAAATCCCCTCTTAATGAAATTTCTTAGGAAAACCTTAAAAAATATATCCTTGGGAATCCTTAAAAAAATATATCCATAGGAATTTTCAAGTGGGGGTATTTCAAAGCATTCTTTAATCTCCTGTTTAGGTTAAAAATGGTAAGAACTGTGCAATACCACCAGCTTGTAAAGCAGGCACCTGGACTAGAAATATTTTCCAGCCCTCCATCCCAACAAAGTACATGCAGACAAAACAAGGGTGAAGATGATTGTCAGATATTAATATATTGTATTAATTAGGGAATTCTGAGAAACCTCAGAAACTAGTCTGTAACAATTGGCATGCCTACTTTAATAGTGACAAAGATAACAAGGACAGAAAAAAAAAAAAGAAAAAATCAAGCTTTGTATTAATGCAGTTTCAGATGTCAGAATATGGGGTTTAATTTAGGTATTCCACAGGAGGCCCGACCCTGAACATATCCTAATCCAGCTCCAGAGAAACTTCTGTTCTAAAGAAGCCAATGTACGTATTTATTAAGAATCCCAAGTGATCTTAGCACACGAGTATCTGCTACACTTGCCTCAATTCTCAGTGTATTTTTGTCAACTCTTCAACACTGTGTTTACTTACATGTTGGGTTCCATCCTGGGATATTAGTGCTACTTGTTGACCTAATCCTGACTGAGTGACTGTAGCAACCTGTGCAGAAATTACATCTTCGCCGTCTACACCTGTCACATAGGTTATCTGGGAACCTTTGAGAACATCTTCACCTTGACCTGTTTGATACAAAGGCAAAAGGGTAGTTTACATATTCTGGATGCGGCCAGGAAAGCAAATGACAAGGTTTAAATGCCAGCCTGGTTTAAGGATTTTAAACACTGATAGAAAAATTTTAGTGGAAAGAGGTGAAAAATAAAAGCAAGTCAGAAAGTCTGTTTTAGGAACATGAGGTATAATCTTTCAGCAGTGAGTTTTAACACACAAATACTATACATAAAGAAAATATACACTGAGTTTATTAGGAAATATTGAAATGGTGACAAACATTTCTAATTAATTCATTATATGTTAACCTCTCCATACAAGATGCTCCATGCAAACGCAACTGGCAGCTTTTAAAGAGTTATTAATTAACACACATATAGAAGAACACAGGGATGTCTTTGTGTGACTTAAGTTCAGAATCTTAATAAATGTTTAACCTCAGCAAATGAATCTTATCATTCCCTTAAAAGGAACTGGATTCCAGCAGATCTGCTTGAGGCATTCAGTGCAGTTTCCCATATATATATAGGAAAACAACTTCTTTGACCAAAACAGTTTGTGCACTTATTTCCAATCTTCAGTCACATGTAAAAATCACACATTGACAAGTGGTATTTGTCCTATCACAGTACTTCTTTCAGTCTGATCTTTAATAGTCATAGGATTCAATACTCATGTACCATGAGTACTGCAGCAAATAAACTTTTCTTCATCTTTGCTTCTAGGACAGTTTACATAAACTGCTATTAACCACAGCAAAACCAGCACAGTATCAGCGTAGTGCAAAGATGGATTTTCCTTTTCTCAAGGCAGTGCCTTTGCTCCTGCACAAAAGACTGTCACCAAGCATGGTGTTCTAGGTACACGCTTAGAAAAATACCCAAGAAAAATTCAGTAGCTTGCAAGCATAAACGTTTTAGATTCTCCTAGGTCCCTCCCTGCATCAGGTTTGCTAGGACTGCATCTGAAATTTCTCTTATCTCCAGGACTGCTGTGAATGGGTTTACAATCTGGCCAATTACGCTCTCAGTTTCTGTTTACAAGTTGCCTACCAGACTAAAAATTCCTACGAAGAAGCTAAATAACTTTATTAAGTGCTTCAGATTTTTACCTATGCTTTCATTTCCTTGGTTATAAAAAAACCCAGGAAGATATTATACAGCCCATTTTTTTTACAACACAAGATTCCAAAACTGGAACTCTAACCTGGAGGTGGCTCAAAAAAAGCCTCTTGCTCTTCTTCAATGGGCTCTGTGTCATTGTGCGCGGTCCGCTTATGCATAGCAAGTGTAGAAATCTGCTTGTATGTTTTCCCACAGTGATTACAGTTATATGGTTTGGAATGAGTATGTACAACATGATGCTTGTATAAACTAGAGTACTCGGTAAAACGTTTGTCACAACCAGGAACTGTACAGACATAGGGCTTCTCCCCTGTATGGAAAACAAAAGGGATAAAGAGAATTTTACTCAAGATGCACAGAAAAAATTGTCAACATGTGATATTTGGTGACACAACTTCATTACCAACCACATGTCAATTTCAAAGCCAACAGTGAAGATCAAGCTCACAGTTTATCAATGCAGCTTCTCACTGTCTTTTTGTAGAACAACTGCTAGTAGAACTTGGCCCCTTTTCTCTCCTCCATTCCATTTAAAACATCCTTCTGATGAAGACAGAAGGATACAGACTGAAAGCTGCAATGTCAGTTTAGCATCATATTGAGAATTTGGTTCTTTTATTACTGGAAGCCCCATACTTCTCCTCAGTAATCGGGTATGTTGATACCCTGGCACAATTTCACTTACTTTTGAGTCTTTAAGCTCTGAAGAAAGCTTATGGGAAGCACATGTTTAAACAATTATGGTTTCACATAATAACAACTTTCATTTAAAAATCAATGAAACAAATGTCCAAATTGTGAACTAAAGAGATCATCTGAGATACAAAATGTACCACTATGAAACCTGTCTGTGCTTCCATAAAATACCTAAGAATACCAAGATTATACAGCTATCACTGGCTTTTACACTTTAGGACCTTTGAATCTGTGCTTATTATTTCTGCTAACCAATCAAGCTGGGTATATATTTTCACCTTCACTCTATAGAAAGGTTTTGACCAATGCTCCAGCAGCAAGGAAAATAGAGCTGGGATGAACCAATGACTCACAATGATGAGCCCCAGTCATACTCAGACTTGCACTTTACTGTTATTTATTTAAGAAGCAGCTCACAATGGAGGCAAACCGCAGAACCATATAAGGATGTAGCCCGACGCCCACTGAAGACAGCGTTTTGCATTGATTATAAAGAACTATGTATCCAAAACAAAATTATTCTGCCTTGACAGCAAGGCAGGAAACCCAACTGCTTAACTGTCCTCAGCTCAGTGTAGATAAGCCCAAATAAAAGTGCCAAGCCAGGTTACATAAATATGACTAAACCCAATTACAATGTACCAAA
This sequence comes from Psilopsiagon aymara, assembly GCA_024733675.1. Taxonomy (NCBI): domain Eukaryota; kingdom Metazoa; phylum Chordata; class Aves; order Psittaciformes; family Psittacidae; genus Psilopsiagon; species Psilopsiagon aymara. Next base: position 31,947 of record JANRGW010043326.1, on the reverse strand, counting down.
ACAGTGTTCAAAAGGAGAATGACAGAGCCTTTCCCAAGCAGATTCCACTTCAAAATACAAAACATCACTCATATACCTGTGTGTATTCTCACATGATTCTTATAATTAGTTGCACTGGCAAAAGCTCTCCCACATCCTGGCTCTGTACAGTAATAAGGCCTTTCACCTGTATGTGTCCTGATATGAACTTTTCTAATATTAGATGTTGTAAATGACCTGCCACATCCTTCAAATGGACACTTAAAGGGCCTTTCACCTGAAAAATAAAGAAAAAATGGCACACATGCAAAAATTATAAAAGAACAAAAATCTTAAGTTACACTTAAGACTGAATGCAGGAATCAAAAGCTACCTAATTCTCTCTTTGAGACCCAGTGGGAAACACCATGAACATGCCACTGTGAAGTGTTCTACCATTTAGCCAAAAATGTCAAAATTCAGGAAAATCATACCATCTGTAAACTAAATTATGAAGTATTTAGATTAGTACTTTGTGATGTACAAAACACACTCAGTTGCTTGGATTAGCTTCCACACCGTCCGTATTCTAACATGTATTTAACACTCACTCATACATACATTATCCAAAATAAGTGTATCGTAGCATTTTTACATTTGGCAATTGTAATTCATAAAACTAAAAAAGAAATAAAACCCCTTCATGATTTAACGTATAACCAAGGTACAAGTGGATTAGTAAAACTCATTATAGAACACGCTAAGAGGACAGATAGCCCTGAAAAACATTTCAAGCCTCCAAAGCAATCACAAATACAGGTTATTTCAAAATAACTCTGTTAATGCAATATAAATCTAAGCACAATAACTTACATCATTGCACCAAAAAACATTTCAGTAGATAAGGCCAACCCCTAATATCCCAACACCCCTGACCTTTCAGGTCTATTAAAGCACACAGAGCAGGAGAGTGAAGGGAGTTAACTGTGCTGTCCTGTTGTAATTTAACACTTCCTAGAGCCTTGTACATTCCACCCACTGTACTGCTTACCAAACGGAAGAATCTGAGAGCCAGAGAAGACAAGATTACCGCTACAGACATAACATTAAGTACTTAGAGACAGAAATAAAAAACAAAGTCCTGATAGAGACATTAATACCATGAAACTCTGAAGTAGTTAGCTCCTTGGCAGAGGAAACTATAATTCATTCCTTAGGGCAGCAGCTGCTTCAGAAGGTTTTTCAGCTTTCTGCCAAGGCAGTGTGTATGTGCATTAAGCATACACGCCTCAGTGTTGTGTTACCATAGCTCCCCTAATCCTTGCTTCAGCACAGGATCTCAAATCAAGCCTGAAAGGAACAGAGCTGCAGAGTCAACCCTGCCCAACAACAGACCCTGCCTTAGAAACTAGACCAGAAGACTCTTAAAGAATGCCCCTAAGAATGTCGTCCAACCGGCTGGTGAAGCCAGCCTTTTAAGTTTCTAATGCACTTGTTAGAAAAGCAACCTGTTTCCAGGTAACAGAGATTTCTAGCACTAGAAATGCAAAGCAAGTCAGAAGTTTTCAAGCTCTACCCCACAGCATCTGTGAGGAATCATCCACTGCAGCTTTTCTGATACTAGAATGGTATGTCTAGGGAAGCCATGGAGGACCCTGGGCAAGCATTTGATGGCAAGAGGAAGTGAGACTGGACTGCCACTGAAAAAGAAAGGGAAAGAGCAGTAGCTAAAACAGGCAGAAAAATAAAGGAAGTGCTATCCTGCTCTACATGATAAAGGAATGCAAAGTTTTGGGAGCCCTGCGAGAGTGGGCAGAGCCCAGACTTGCCTCCATCAGGTGCACTGTTGGAGCTTGCATAGAGGTGTATGAGCATACATACACCTCTCCATCCATCTGCTCAAAGGACTTGGTGCAGTTTTCTCATTTTTTTGGTTTCCTGAAACTACTCATGCATCTAAAACAAGACTCCCCTGAATTCCAGTCCCTGGACTGCTGGGAGCTTGTAAGTGTACTATTAATATTGTTTAAATGTGTAAATGATTACACATGGCTGGCTCAAGACTTTTGACTCCATTGCTAGATTACATGAAAGTGATTAAATTATTGTAGAACTTCTGTGGCCATAAAGAAGTAAAGAAAACATTCTACAGCTAATCTTCTAGTTCATAGTCTGTACTGGATGTACTACATAATGTCAAACAGTTCTCTTCTAGAACTGAAAACAGATAACAGTTTTCTGTCTTCATGCTGATGACCAAATTAACATCAAAACAGCACTAATCCCAACAGACTGTCCTTCAATACAGAAGTCCAGGAAAGCAGGATTTTTATTGCCTGCTTTTATCCTACCCTGCTTTGTTCTTTTTAATACGAGGAAAAAATATTTCTTTTGCTCTTTTTTCCTCTCTAAGATTAAAGAAAGTTTAGTGGAAAAAAATGTTGGTGTTCTAGCAGGCAAGTAAATGTAGGTAACAGAATAAGTGACAGATTATTCTTCCTACATACGAGGTCTGGGTTGGTTTTTTTTTCTTTTTTTAAATTGGAAATGTTGGGAACAGAAGAGACACTGTGGAATCGGTTCACATGTGTGCACCCATAGAGTTGGCCTTTGTTGTGTACGCTGTCTAGAATTTATTGGTGTTTTGGCTTTCAAATTAATCTTTTTTAGACAAAACATAAGATGTTATTTTTTATGGAAGTGGGTGTTTTGATAACAGCTGGTTTTCTGTGACATTTTTGTTCATTTTTCTGCTGCAAGAAGGGAGGTCAGGGTAACAACAAGCTCAGAATTGAAGACCTTCATGAAGCTGGCGTGCAAGTTATTTTAAAGCACCAAAACTTATGAACACTGCCATTTCTAAGAGGCAAGCAATATTATTGAGGAAAAGCTCCTTGTTCTGTTACAGCTGCAAATGAAACTGTAAAGGCATCAAGTAACTCAGTGACAGACTGACAGAAGTTAGTGCATTTGCAATAGCAGTGTGAATGCTTAAGCACTTTTTCCAAGATAAACATGCTGGATTTGCAGTAAATGCTATGCTTACCATGCTGAAATGCTGTTTTGCTCACTGGGCTTCAGAAAGAGAATATACACAGGCTGATTTCATAAGTATAAAGGCATAGAATGATCAAAGAAAACAAGTCCACTTAAGTGAATTAAAAAAAATATATAAAAAAATAGGAAGGGTGACAATAGTACCTGTGTGGGTTCGGATATGTTTCTGCAGGTCTCCTGAAGTCTTGAATGACTTGGTGCAATTTTCTTCTGTGCACCGATAAGGCTTTTCACCAGTGTGTGTTCGGACATGACTTTTTAACCCATACCCTGAACATTAGAAAGGATGTTATAATTGTATAATCACAAAATTAGGATATCATAAACCATCACCAGCAAAAGCTACGTTTGCCATTCCAATCAGGAAGCTCCCCAGTGAGTAAAATTTGCTCTTACACTCTTGACAAGCTCTTCATTCTACCATACAGAGCAGCAGAACTCAAAATACAGTTTAGAAATTCTTTCATCCTTCATTTATGAAGAAATTACACTTCCATAATGCTTCTTCCCTTCAAAAGGATAAACTATAATGATTATAATGTAGACAAACATGTATTTTGTCTTCTGAGGACGCTGTATAATCTGTATTCCACATACTTTTTAAATCTCTTACCAGTAATGCCATTAAAATTACAACTAATTATTTGCTTACACAAAAATCAGTACCATTAATGAAGTCATCACAGAAGGCACTACTATTATCCAGGCTTTAATTATTTTAAACCATATTATTAACATCACATATAGATACCAATTGATAGCAGTCATGGACACCCATTCCCTCTTAAGATTACTTTTAGGGACTCATTGTCATCAAGAACTCTACCAGTCTCAAGCAAGCTTTGGATCAGGCCTCTGTAAATTATTCTACAAAGAGCATTTTACCAGGATTTTTCTTTCTGCACTTCCCTGAAAGCATCATGACTAAAGAGCCCTGAAACAGCCATTTTAGAAATGTTCAGTCTGTTGCATTGGAAGAGAATACTTCATTATGTAGTTCTAAAATCTCTTTACACACACTATGCTATTAAACTTGGGTGCAACTCTTTAAGGATGGTTGTTTCCCTTTTGAACTTTCTCATCAGCATTTCTTTTGCTTTTTTATATTCAAAGAAACAGTACTTCATGTATTAGCTCAGATTAAGTTATTTGAAAATAATACCTTAAGGGGCTTTGTTGTTCTGTTTTGTGGGGGTTTTGTTGATTTTCTTCTTCTAAAAAAAAAGACCTTAACTTTTCCAAGCATCATGCTAGTTTGCATTCAAAGTAAAAGAATAAAATTTGAAGCAAGATTTATTCTTTCACTTTCTTCCATATTTCATTTTTCATAACTGCATTTTGCATAATAGAATTTAATCTCAGGAAGAGCATCATTTATAAGCAGAGCAGTCTGTACAAAATGTAGAGTTCACTTCATGAGAAACATCACTGATACAAATTCAATAAAGATTACTTAAAGCAGCTTCTTCCATCAAAGTTCCTTTTAAATGTGGAACAGATCAGGTATTTACCTCATATTAAAAGGTTCAGCTTCTTATTATCACCTCAATTTATACTTTTTGTTAAGAAAGGGCTATTAAAAAAAATAAAAAAACCTGACTATAGCATGATAACTGAACAGTAAGGGAAAATGTCAAATGTTTCATGTCATTCCTCCAGTAACTAGGAGTTAAATCCCCTGCACTTTCTACACTAGCTGAAATTATGACCTTTGTTTTTTTACTGCACTTCTTCCAACCAAGTTTTTAGCAGTTTAAAAAAGGCAATATTAAAAATTTACTTTAAACAAGCACTAGCAAGCAGGAAGAGCTAGTCTAAAAAAATTACCTGTTGCAAAGGCTTTGCCACATCCAGGATGTTCACACTGATATGGTCTGTCTCCTGTGTGTGACCTTTCATGCACCTGTCAAGACATCCAACATAATCACTTAATGAAATGTTGTATTTCATTATTTCAACACAGAAACAGTTCATTCTCAAATACAATGTGTTTTATTTCTCTTCCTATGACTCACATTAAAGTGTCTTCTTTTTAAATCAGTGAGGATAATAAATAAATATGGTGACAATGTTTTCCCTAAAATTAAGTATGTTTTACATTTCTGTAAATACACAGAGTTGCCATCATACAACTACATTGAAGACAGTATGCAAACATGCCTCAGAGCCCACTGTCTGATTTTTTCTTCAACCCCACTGAGTGCTTCTAATGATCCTCTTACATTTCATGAAACCTCTACAGCAAGGACATTATTTTACTGCAGGATCCATAGAGTCAACTACTCACTGTCTCCAGTGTTTTGTCAGAAACAGGGCAGCACCGCAAGGAATTAACTTCACTGGCAAGTGATCACCTCAGCCTAAGCTGGAATGTGAATAGCTCTACTCCCTTACTGTTTCAATAATTCTATCACTGAATTTAAAAAAGGAAGTTTCCACCTATAAAGAAAAGATGTTCCAGCTTTTCACTTTGAATGCTGGATGGTTTTGAAGAGTTAAACTTTGTATCATGACGGCAAAAATCTTAAAAAAAAAACCAGAATTTTTGCATGATTGTGCAAATACTGAAAGGGGATATGGAGAACAGTGGATTTTAGAATTTCTGGGACACTGCTTTTAGAAACTATCTCAACAAGACATTTCTTACATGCCAGCAATATAGGAGCCTAACATCATCCTACACCTGCAACTATCCAAAACACTGAGCAAAATCAGCAGAGCACCTGGGACAACAAATTATTGGATATAAAATCAACCCAATAAATATTTGATAGACCAGCACAATTATGACTACCTCTCTGTTAATTTCTATTACTTTTAACCACATAATCATGCCTGCAAAGGGACAGCACTCATTTTACGTCTCATCACCTTAAGATGGTGAGCTGTTGTGTATAGTTTTCCACAGCCATCATAGTCACAGCGAAAGGCTTTCTCTCCACTCGGCTGAGATTTTGCATTCACTCGTGTTCCATGTCCTTGCAAGACAATCTTGAGTTTAAAACAAAACAAAACACAGTAGATCAGAAGAGTCACACATTTCATTTTGTTATCAAGCCACAGCTGATTCTGACAGGTTTTCTTTCTCTCTCTCCCTCTGCTATACCATGTATTTCTTAGTCCTCAATAAATTAATAAAAAACATAACTTCTGATGACAGGAAGGAAAGAAACTGTAAAATGTATTTATTTGTAGCTAGCAAATTTAAATGCATGCATTAATTAGCCAAATAATAACAAAGACAAAATAATCTGAAATATAAGCCCAGTGGCAAGATGACCAAATTAACTGACAGAAGAGGCTTAAATTACATTGGGTACAGGATCCATTCCTAAGGGAGATTAACCATAAATCAGACCACCTTCAAAGATAAGTTCATCCAAAGGCCAAACAATAATTAAATGCACTTGTAATAAGCACTTTTTTAAAAAGAAAGAAAGCATTTTGCTCTTTGTCAGTGATGCATGTGCTTTGATCAAACTAACTGAGCTAGGTTCTACTCTCCTTTCTGGCATGACACAACAGGGAAACATACACAATAGCTCTGCAATGTAAACCCCTTTTAAAGGCTTCTTCATACAGACTGAAGAAAGAAGCAGAAAAAAGCCTAAATGTAAACATTTTAATACAACTTTACACAAATTAATTCAGACTTTTTTAAAACATCTGTCCTTCTTTTAAACCTCCCTTCTTTTCTTATGGAAAAGTGTGTTCAGAGTATCTCTAAGGATAGAAACTCCTGAAAGCTGCCCGCAGCCTTCATGCTCCCAACTAATACTTCTTATTAAGTATAACGTCCAGCAGTGTCTCACCTTGCCAGGGCTCAACAACCTGCTTTAGGTTATCAGTTGCCACCCCTGAAACCCAGAAAGCTCCTCGATTTCGTGTGCTCTGTTACGATGCTCTTCCAGTAGATACTGAGTTGGTTAAAATTCCCCATGAAAAACTGGGCATGTGAACATGAGGCTTCTTACAGTTCTCTGAAGAAAGCCTCATCATCTTTCTGATCATGCACTCGGCAGCAGGCAGCACCATGCCGCGCACACTGCTCTGCCAGCTAATTCTGACCCATCAGCTCTTGACTGGCTTATCACTGATCCCAAAACAGAGACCTATGCAGTCCGGCTGTTCTGACATGAAGAACATCTCCCCCTCCTCTCCCTACCCCCTGGCCTTATTAAAGAGCCTGTACCCATCCATCACAGCAATCCAGTTATTCTAACTATCCCACCACATGTCCCTCATCCTAACAAAAGTGTAGCCCTGCAATTGCACATATACTTCTAATTCCTCATTCAGACAGACCAGATATTTGATTGAGAACAACTTCCTATGGATTCTTCAGGGAGGATGTGTACTGCTACCTGCAGACTGTTCTTAAAACTAAAGATGTAAAGTCAAATGTAAAATTTTTAACCAACTGAAATGTACAACTCTACTACTTCAGAAAAGCTTCTCTGGAACAATGGAGAAAAACAACCTCATGAATCAAGAAATCCATTACTAATACTACTGTTTAACTTATGATATCATGAATCATAAAAGCACTTTCAGACATTGAACCTGCACTTGAGCACTGATTCGGTTTTTTATCAGTTAACCTGCTAGTATTTCTTTGTTGTTTTGGCATCTAAAATATGCATATAGTTGCTAAGATCTGATATAAAGTTGAAGTATGCCAAAGATTAAAAGAAAATTACAACAGTTCTATAATCAATGTGCTAATACCTGTAAGAAAATAACCAGACATAATTTTAAGATTGATACAAAGAGGAGGGACAAATAAAACAAACAGAACTCTTAGGAAAAGATTATCTGAACACTACGAGCATTTGTGTGTTAAAAAACTTTGTAGGTGTTTCTTCACAATACAGTAGTTGGCATGATTTGAAGATTCACAAGAAATCAGGCAGCATTATCATTCAGCAAGGACAGATATAGCATTGAAATTACTACACTTAGAAGACAATACACTCTAAAGAAACAAAAATAATAAATCAGAAGTTAAAAGCACAAAGTCAGAAGAATGCAGGAAATAAAGCGCCTTCGTAATAATGTGAAACATTGTGAGGACCTGTGTACTTCAAGATACATTTACCTAGACAAAATTTACCCCCCCCCCCCCCACCCCCCTTTTAAAAGAAATCAGAAATGCATCCTGAATTCACACAGTAGCAGGAGAATAATAACAAAGGTAAAGATCTAAGGTATGATTTTCATATTGTACACACACAAACTTCAGTCACATGATTCTGCTTTTATTACGAACAGATGGGTATGGCAGGTCTGAAAGGTAATAGCGTGTGACATCCATTTGGCACACAGTCTTTGTTTTCACATATAGAAATCACAAAGAGGTTTTATGCTTTTTTCCTTTGGTGAAAAAAATCTAACCACATGCAAGTTTGAATGACTACTTAAAAGTATGACATCTGTTCTGTTCTTGTGTTACCTGTGGACTTAAAACTTTATAAACATGATTAAGATTTTCCTACACAACTGATAGTTTTGGGACCCTTCAGTTGATCAGAATTTGAGACTAAGCCTCAATGCCTTTTGAAATACCAGATCTTGTTTTGTTTGGAACATACAATGCTTCATAAAATTGGCACATTTCCATGTGGCATCCATGTTGCCATACATGAATAAGATAAAGCCACCTACAGATAAACTATGATTTGGGGCTGAGCCTGAAATCAACATGTAACTTGATAACAGTTACAGATAATTTAGCTTAATTGACTCTTACTTCCAGGTAAAACAAACCAAGATCTTATCTTACTCTTCCTTGAAATTTGCATTTTATTGGAGTTGTATCCCTATTCCAACATAAAAGTGTGCAAAACCTCTAAATTTCTTGATTTCAGGAATGTAATTCAATACCATAAATAACATGTATTAACTGTTCTTTTCTGTCATGACACACAAGCAACAGTAGGGCGTCTATATCTTTAAATATTGTGGGATCTAGCTTTAAAATAAAAATTAAGAATAGACACTTTTGAGGTAACTGTCAGAGGTAAGCATATAATTCTTCCTTTCACAGATACTGTATTTACCTAGGAAGATATTTTTCCTCTTTGTCTAGTTCATTATCTCTTAAATCAGACAAAAAGGAAAAACAATGAAGTGACTTTTTCATTTCTGATTGCAATTTAAGCATGTGAAGGAACAGAGGTTTTATTATTTTTTGTTGCTGGTCATAATTCTTTGAAGCCCAGAATATGTTTTGCTTTGTCATTTCATTTAATAAAACATGTTACAATAACAAATACAATTCTTCTTACATAATTTTATGAATCACAGGTAAAAAAAAAAAGTCTTAAGAAGTTGCACCTGTATTTTCCATTGACCTTTAAACTTCTAAGTTAATGTTTTCACATTGAAAAGGTTTTTATACTTCTAGGTACTAACAACATGAATACAAAGAAATTGAGGTATTTTTCTGCTGCTTTAAGCATTCACTAGAAGCAACATTCTTACCTACTGAAAACTTACAAAACCTGCAATAAAAGTCAGGGATTTTAACAGGGCAAGTGGAATGAAAAAACATCACTGAAGAGAGAACAGTTCCAAGCATATGCCTAGAATTGTCTCTCTTGAGAAGAAAATACTTCATTAATTCAGTCAGCATTGTTCTGCTTTAAAGACTATAGAGAGTCAGTTCATTCTCTGGAAAAGAACTTCTGAAATAAAGACACCATTACTGATAAAATATTCAGGTCAGACTGAAAAATCTTAGAAGTCAGCATAACTTTTAATTACCTTTTAACAGAAACCCTCAGAAAACAGTAATCATTAGAAGATCCTTTTAGAATCCTGTGAAAGGATCTTGTACAAAGTGAGACATATGAACTATCTGTATAGGTCTGAGATCGATAATGCCTGAAAGGTAGCAGCAGATCCTAGCTCATGGCCACATAGGACTATCATGCACATTGCTGGGCAAAGACGACAGAAGAAATACAGGCACTGGGCTACATACCTGCATTTTTTTATCTTGTTCATTTTCACCTATCATTCCTGTGCCACTAACACCATCATTTCCATCAATAGACACCTGAAAAACAAAATTGAAATGGAAAACAACATTTACAGGTTACTTTTATTCTTCTGAAAAACAGGGTTACAGACAGTTCTGAGGGCTTATTGTTTCATAGCTCTCTAGCTCCCTCTGGAAACATGGTTATCCTGCATTAGCTTACATTAGCTCACGTGTAAGCTTACATTAGCTTACATGGAAATCACCACATGTAGCACCTGCATTATAGAATATGTTAAGTGAGCATCTCAAAGTTGTCTTAAAACAAGGTAGGAAAAACTGCAGGAACAAAGTATGTTACATTAATAGACTGAAAGAAGCATTAATTAATTGTACAATACTTTGATCTGACAAAAAATAAAATGTTTACTTTTATAATAGGGATAGATCTCTACACTCTGTTCGGCAGAATTTACTTGTTTCGAACAGCACAACTCCTTTGTAATCAATATACGTAAGACAGTGTGCTACATCTCAATTTGAAATTACAACAGCTACTCAAATCAGTCAAATTACAACAGCTAAGCAAGACTTGTGTATTGCTCCATAGGTTTATTTTTTAAAAAACAGGAGGAGAAAAGTACTGCTGCTTTCCAAGGAGTTTTAAATATTTGAAAGAATATTAGATCTTAATTTTATTTAAACAAAAATACAACTACCCAGTTTAAAAAAGAAAAAAACCAAAAAAACCACAAACCCTCACAAACTCTCTCACAACCATTAACTCAAAGAATAGTGTCTTATTAGCCACCGTAGAAAAAAACCCTAAAGTGTACTTTACGTAGTTTCATTAATTGTCTCTGTATTGAGAATAGGCATTCACAATACTCTCTGCATCCATGACACTGAAGCCTGAGACTGATGCACCTAAATCTAGTCTAAGTGATTTTATTTTTCTCTAAAGTAGTTTGGCAGGAACACTACCTCTGTTAAGCTGGTATGCTCATGCCTTTCCACTAGCAAGGTCATAGAGGCTCCCACAGATGTTAATGGTTGTGTAAAGTATCTTGCTCAAAGCATAAGCTACCAACATTTCACTTGAAGACTGAAGATGAACTTGTCCTGTAAGAGGTTTTCAGACTGTGCTATCCTTCTAAATAAGACCATTGTGAATAACACACTTTTGGCAACTTTTAGCTAAAACACTAACAACTGCCCATGCAGAGGCAAGTTTACATTAGAAAGACTGCAAAGGCAGTCTTCGAGCAGGTAATTCTCAGGTGTTTGGGTTTCATTTTTAAAAAAGGAAACAATAGCCATTTTGGGGCCTTCTCCTGAAGAATTTTTGAAGGGAGGGGAAAGAACTTACACAGACAGGAGACTTGAATTAGTTTACCCTGAACTTCCTGTTGTTTGTTGAGAAAGAAACTGCTGACATGAAATTAAAAGTTCATCAATGTCACTTAAAACAAATGATCAGAACAGGATATGCATACACATGTGTAGACATACACAAATCCCAGGAACTGTACTTTGCCAGCAGCTGGAATACTGCAAGAAACAGTTCATGGAAGAAAAATATGTGTTGTAAACACTTCGCAATTCCATTACATGTCTTCTGACTTTATGTTCACTGAGAGCAATGATATCTTCCCTTGGTTGCTTTGGGAGGAAGGTGGCAATGACTTAGTCCAAAATTAAGAGGATTCTAGTTCAGTCTTCTTAGCTAGGTGTGTACAAGAGTACACATTGCATGTACTCTGCAAGATGTGGGAAAGTAGTGCTATGCCTAAAGGAGAAGCAAGAGACAATGAAAAATGTGCATGTTTCACCACTTACAGTGAGCTTCTACACAGTCCTCCTGGAACTCTGCATAAACTCTCCTACAGAGTCTTCACACTGACCTTGTGCAGCCTACTGATCATGGCTATTTCTGCCTGTTACGTAGGACAGGAGAACAGAGAAGAACAACCATTCTCTGAATCTGCCTTTATAATTTTCTTTGCCCTCTTAAGTTTTGAAGAGAAAACCTTTGAAGTTAAAAAATCCAAGACACCAAATTTTAAACTTCTTTTTTGCAGTACTGGGAGAATACTGGAAGGATTCCCAGAAAGATCTTTGAGTTTCTCCTAAATGCCTTCCTTAGATTCTAAAGAAAGATTTAGTCTGCCTTCAATTAAGAACATAAGAGCACCTACACTGAGTCAAACTAAAGGTCAATCTACTGCAACATTTTATTTCCAACAACAGCCAGTAGCAGAAGCTAGAGAAGACTAAAGAACAGATCAGGCATACAGTGATACATTGCCAAACATATTCTTCCAACCTCCAGGCAATTTGTGGTTTAGAACTTCCTGAACTAGAAGTCACATGTTTCTACCTAATAGCCCTGGATACATATTTCTTCTATGAATTTATCCCTTTGAATCCAGGGACAATTTAGTATCCATAATATCCCACAAGCAGCGCCATGGTTTAACTTCATGCTCTTTGAAAAAGTATTCTTCCCCTATTTTTATTGAACCTGTCACCTGACAGTTTCCTCTGATGTTTCCCAGTTCTTACACTGGTAATAAAGACAATGACAAGTCACTACTCTTCTTTGTGCTACTTAAACTTTTATAATATTCTGTCATATACTTACCTCATGTATTTAATTTGTCATTGTTGCCCCTTTTTGTACCTTCTTCAATGTTCCTATACCAGCTGCTATGAAAAGCATACATTGCCTCACTATGAAGCATACACAGACATGGAGTAGAATCACAAAACCACATTTCTCTTTTTAAGAGAAGGGTTGTGACAATTGAGCTGTTATTTGTTTTTGTACTTAAAACCGGTGTAACACTTGCAAACTCATTTTTACTGACTTTCCCTAAGAGGTTCTAGCAGTACCTTTCAGAACAATGTTCTGAGATAAAAGCTTAATGAAAACAAACACAATTTTTCCTAAAGACACACAAGTACACTACAGAAAACAAATTCACATTACAGAATTGAAAAAATACATGTTAAGACAAATAAGAAAAATAAATTTGCATTTCTTCTCTTTCTTCTTCACCTTCACAAAACAGAAATACTGAATTATGATTAATATAGCTCCTTGTTAAGAAGGACAAAGTTGTGATTGATTTAAACCTGAATTAAATAGTAGCTAGGGAAGGTGTAAAGCTTGTCACTACTGCTCAACTAACTTCAAATTACCTTTTATTTTATGAAATGTTCAGGCATAGCCAAACACAACACAATCTGTCTGGCTCTCTTAGGACCTCTCAATTATACCAGACAGAAATATAATGGAAAGAATAGAGTATAAGCCATTTAATTCTCCTAACTGTCCTTCTCCAAAAATTGACAATTCTCAGTGACACTAGAAGACAGATTTTAAAATATATTCTACTTGATTTTTTCCACAGAAATACAAGCACTGATGGTGATCATCCAGCAACTTGGACACTGCTAACCTATAAAGATATGGAAGTTGCACCACCCATTATTATACTTGCATCATGCTTCAGAGAAGTCCAGTAAAATGGACAACACGAAATCTGAGCATCATGCTACATTTTACTATTGAGAGTATGGATCAAAGAATTTTTTTTCCAAACTCAATAACTAATAGTCTGATTTACACTTCATATCATGCACTGTCCTTGCCCAGTACACCAGGCCCTGCTCTTCCCAATGCAAGAGGAAAAAAAATAATCCAGCAATAGTGCCTGAACAAGAATAATTTAACTTTGTCCTTCTTTCATAACAGTGCCCCCTGAAGAGATGCCTTTCCTATGCTGTATTTTAGAGAAAATTATTTCTTAACCATAATTCTAATTCTTAGATCACAATTGGCTTTTGCTGGAAGAATCTTACAATGCTACATTAAAACTTCATGGATAGAGAAAATGTTTTTCAATATACCTTGGCTGCATATTGCTCCAAAGCAGTGATGGTATCTGGGTCAATGGCAGCATCTCCTGTATGAAGACCTGCCACTGTGCCATCAGCTTGAATGGCTAAAATGGTATCTGACTGTGGCATTTGCACTGTGTGGTGAATGTAGGCAGTAGTTCCATCCTCTAGCTGGACTGCTTGCAATGCACTCTGGTCGTAACTGTCTGAGAAACAGTATTACAAACTGTTATGGAAGAAAATGAATAGCAACATCTACATGTTACACAAGAATACTGCTGCTTAGGAAAGGTCTCCAAAAGTCCTATATATATGTGAAATATATAACCATAATAGATGAGAAACAAACACTTAAAATATTACTATGAAGAGCAGTGATGAAACTTTTTTCAAGACAACACCTTCCATAGCTTTATTTCGGCATGCTTTTATAAAAGTGCAAAACTAATTTTATATCGATCTACCTTTATTTACAAAGGAAACCAGAAATACAAATACACTTTTCATTCGTACCCACCCATAATAAAATGAAAATAATGTAACATATATTCTGATGGCAATACATCAAATTTTAGAATTCATAGATCTGATCATTTTAAACACATAATCATACAAATATGCAAAAGAAACACCCAAAATACAGAATGTCTTCTAAGGAAGAAATCCTTGATTATACAATCTCCTCCTAGTATTGCTAACTGTAGAATGAAATTCTTGCCACAAGAATTTAAATAGACTTAAAATATCTACTTTCTGTAGAGAAGCAGTACTAGTTCCAAGACCAGTTTAACCATTTTCTGCAGAAATCCGAGTTATTATTAAAAAATAAAAACATTTGCATTCTTGACTGTCAGCTGCAATGCTTTTTGCTGTACTACCTAATGGCAAAATCATCAATAGCATGATCTTTAAAATGTAAGTCAATCTCTACGTTCTTTAGCTTAAGAGGGATTGACTGATACTTACATGCTTTCTCTTCTCATTTTCACATGCAATTATAGCTGAAGTCTGTTTAATGGCTTACATTCTCTACTAACACAGCATATACTTAGTTTAATGAGATTCTGGGCTAAAGAAGGTGAAATACACCAGGTTTGATTCTGTAATTGTTATATGAGGCTCAAATAAGGAACTGAACCAGTTCCATTTCAACAATTTGAAGATGTCACAAAGTAAAAGCAACAAGAAATCTTCATCAGGAATCACACTAAATGATATTATAGTCTACAAACAGTACCCTATTTTATACTGCTTAAGTTCTGTTGAACTCCGATGTAATAAATCACACTTTAAAAAAAGAATTACCTTTTGATGTGTGATGAATAAATGCTGTAGTTCCATCCTCCAGCTGAACTGCTTGTCCATCTTCCAGACGCAAGCTGTCTCCTGTTTGGAAGAAAGAATTACAATGCTTCAACAACAGTTTGAAAAAACCATTAGTTGGAAAGATTAAAACTAAATACCTAGGTTTATTAGGATCTCCTCACAACTGTTTCCATTAAAGTACAAACCCAAGCTATTATAATGACCATTAATTACTTAATATAAATATTTATCAGTAATACACTATTCATATAATCACAGAATGGTTTGGGCTGGAAAGGATCATCAAGTTCCAACCCCCCTTGCCATGGGCAGGGACACCTCACCCTAGACTATGTCACCCAAGGCTTCGTCCAGCCTGGAATTGACACTGCCAGGGATGGAACATTTACCACTAAATATATTTTAGAATATGTTTCTTTTATTATCACACTTACTGCTTTTAGGCATGGATACATGTTGGACATAAGCAGCAGAACCATCTTCTAATTGAATCACTTGTCCATCCATTAATTTACCATCTGAAACAATTAGAATTCTTTAAAAATATTCTCTATGACCCATCACAGTTTAAACACACAGTTGATACTTTCTAGATTAAAATATCAATAATCTATCACCAAAAAATACTGTTTGGTAAAGACTAAGTACAATATAACTATACACAGGTTTTAAAATTCTGGGATAAATAATTGGAAAAGGCCTGATGTACCATCTAGTAGGTAGAATGCTAGTACTTGGGTTTTAAGCGCAGAGATCATCTCACTTTTGTTTGACTCACGTTCCACATTTGATACTGCATCTTACTAATAGCAGACATAAATACTTATTTTATGGTATTACTGTAATACCTGTAATTCCCGGCTGGAACTGGAACTACATAAACATTTTGCCTGACTTCACAATCCAAAGGGGTTTACGATCCAAAGATGGTCAAAAAAGGAAATCTGATTTGAATACCAATCAGCTTCTAGTCATTTACCTACCTTTAGAATTGTGCTGTATGTAAGCAGTGGAGCCATCAGCAAGGGTAACTGCTTGCAAACTTACACCTTCCATGTTTTCTAAGTTGTCACCATCTAGCAAGAAAAAAGTTAATATTCACTATTACCTGCATTAAACCCTAAATATCACAGCCACCTCTAGAAATTACTGCATCCCCTTAAAGCATAATTATTAAAAAAATATTAATAGGAAATAGGTCTTACTTGCTTTTTTTTTTTTTTTTTTTAACTTTAAACATACACTAAGGTACTTTGTTCAAGATTTTGCACCACAAAAATGACAGCTACAGTAACGTTACTTTCCTTAACTAAAAAAGTTACAATAACACTGAATAAATAACTACAAAGTTGAGGTTCTAGAAGAAATAATAATTAGGCCATGCACATCAATGCCAACAGTGGAGTAACAATATATATACTTGCACTGATAACTTCCTTTTGCACACTGTTACCTGTCATTAATAACACAAATCTACATAGAGTAAAACACAGATTTAGGAAAAAGTTTTTAATCATGTAAAATCATAATGAAACTGTCAGAAAACATCAAGTTTAAACCAATCCTAGATAGCCAATCTGTTTTAAAACTCAATTTGTTTAATACATACTTAGATATAAAAATAAGTTACAAAGGATAAAACAGTAAAACTAGAACAAGAATAAAGTCAGATTCCTTATTTCCTATTTCAGCACATTTATATTCCTATTAAGAGATCATTTCATTTCAGAATTAGTGAACTTAATCTCAGTCAAATACGAATATTTTCTGTTATATTTTTCCTTTAGAATACACTACGTGGGTTTTACAGTTCTATCTAAATTTTAAACAGAAAAAAAACCCCAAAATGTAGAAAGATTTTTAACCTGGAGATTCACCTTGCACAGCTACAGCCTCCGTTAGACAAAGAGTCACATGCTGGGCCTCCATTCCTCCTCCAGAAAATTCAGTCATGCCCTGAGAGTCTCGATTTATCTGAGCTAATAACATTGTCTACCTAGAAAGAATTCACAAAACACAGACAGAAAATTTAAATACAGAACCAGAAGTAAAAGACAATACAAGCTTAATTAGATGTTTAAACAGCTGCGACAAGTATTTCATGTTACCTTCCACATAAAGAAGATACGGTGAATGACCAAATTACCTGAAAAACACTTCAGCAGGAAAAAAAAAAGTGATCTGAAATAGGTTAATATTACTACCTCAATTAACTAAGCTGTTCAGAACTTCAGGTAGTAGTTACTAAATTGAAATGCATCAACCACATTCAGGTTTCAGTTAAATATGAATTATTCAACCAATGTATAAAGAATAATGGTGGTAATGATGGTATAAGTAAAGATATATTTTGTCCCCAGAAAAAAAAATAAAGCTGACAATTCACCTATGGTCATCCATGACAACAGCAGGGCTTTAACTAAATAAATTAAATATCTCCCTGGGGCCAGTAAATAGCTTACAATCTATCAAAAGCTGGGAAATACACTAGTAGTAAGTCTGCGCGAATGACCCAATTACTTACCTAAACTTCCCAGGAAGGTTTCTAGGTTTTAAAAAAAAGAATAAAATAGAAAAAATATCTCCTTGAAAATTATAATAAAGTCTCTCATGACAGAATGTATTAATAGGACAACAGGATTAGTGAGTGACTTCATGCACCTCATAGAACCAGATATAGCCATCCCTATGGATACTCAAGTTTTTATCCACGCGTGTTTTCATATGGGAGATTAAAAAGTCTACTGAACCTGAAAGGCTATTACTAATTTTTGGTATTATTATATTAAGAAGCTATAAAGGAAATATGTAACATTGCATTTTACTAACTCAGATGTTGGCTCACACCATGGGAAAGGAATTTCAAATGTAATTCACTTACATTTCTGAAAAGCTAAACTGCTTTCACCTCTAAAATCCAGATAATCCAGATCTTGAACAAGTAACTCAGTGATCTCAAAGACCACCGAGAAACTCATGATTACTTCAAAACTTAAGAATAATGAAAGCAGAATTAGACCATTCATGTACTCCACCCTGCCTGCAGTATTTAAAAGGTTTGGTGTACTAATTTAGTAGTTGAAAATCATACCCAAGCAATACTTCCAAATACATCCAAATGACTATGAACCAGACGACCTCCTATAGAGGCAGGCAGCTATTTAAGTTTCTCTGCTGCTTTTGCTGTCTGAACTGCTTTAACCTGACTGCTGCGCACAAAGCAGATGGGTCACTTATGGTCCAAATCCTGCCAACTTTTAATGTGATGTTGGTGGCCTTCTATGACGGAGCTACAGAACTGATGGACAGAGGTAGAGCAGTTGATGTCATCTACCTGGATTTGTGCAAAGCATTTGACACTGTCCCACAAGACATCCTTGTCTCTAAGTTGGAGAGACGTCAATTTGATAGGTGGACCACTCGGTGGATAAAGAACTGGCTGAATGGCCGCACACAAACAGTTGTGGTCAATGGCTCAGTGGCCAGCTGGAGACCAGTAACGAGTGGTGCCCCTCAGGGATTGGTGCTGGGACCGGTCTTCAACATCTTTGTTGATGACATGGACAGTGGGATTGAGTGCGCCCTCAGCAAGTTTGCCGATGACACCAAGCTGGG
>JANRGW010043326.1:0-11873 GCA_024733675.1 Psilopsiagon aymara | reverse complement strand
ATAGCCTTGGGTGGCATGGTTTAGTGTGAGGTGTCCCTGCCCATGGCAGGGGGGTTGGAACTAGATGATCTTAAGGTACTTTCCAACCGTAACTATTCTATGATTCTATACCAAGTACCCACACTACCTCCTGAAATTGACCCACAGTCTAAATCGATTTGGCATGTATGAGAATATTATTGACAATTCAATTAACTGTTAAATGACCCATTAATGGAATAGGTTTATTAAAGAAAATCAAAAGAAAGGAAGGTTTTAAGCCTCCTGTGGAAAAAAAAAGCAAGTTTTTTTCACATGCTACACTGAAAATCATGTAAGAAAAAATGCTACTAATAATCACCAATTGAGAAATATGCCTTCTAAGATTAAAATCCTACCTAATATCTGAAACATTAATTAAAATATAGACTTTCAATAAAAAATGGGAATCTTAAACAACTCTAAGCACTAAAAAGAATATACAATTAAGATAGAAACAAAAATATAATTCAAAAGAGGTGTGAGAGATCCAAGGGAAGACAGGAAATTCTTGTTCCCAGCAACCTTTTGGTTATAAAAGACAAGCTTTCATAGAAAATCAGGTCTCTAAAAGAGATGTGACACAGCAGAAAAAAGAGCCAGAGCAGAGAACCCATCCAGACTAAATTGCATTTATACTAAGATTTCTGAAGAAAATTAAATAGCTACTTAAAGAGACTATAATCTAAGGGACAAGAAATTGTACAAGGACTTAAGCGATCATGAGTGCAACCCATTCTTCTGCCATCTCCACATTAGTGACTTTGGACAAGTAACTTCTTTCCCTATTAGTTATTTATCCCCCCCCCCAATCTCAGAATAGGGACAAAATGCTTAATAAGAATGCACTTTACTCGTAAACCGAAAACGGGACAACATGCTGCAGCTACACAATGAGCTTAAACAAGCACTGAAGTGGCCCTACCCTCAGCACTCATGCACTGTGCAGCAAATAAAATCAGAAAATGGATGCAGTTAGAAAAATAAACTAGCACCAACAACAAAAAAAGTTTTGTTCCAGACCAGCTTGCGGGGACTGCTGCTCTGGAGGTACTGCCAGCTTGTAGCTAGCAAGTTAAATTAAGTTAACTACCATATCAGCTGCTAATGGTGCACAGAGGCTGTCTGTCCTCCTAATTGCTAACAGTGTTCTGTGCTGTCAGTGTCTTCCATTCAATTTTCAGGACACCTAATGGAAGTAGGCTGCAAAGCAGGTAGGCCATTTCACACATTGAAGCAAGGCTACAGTAACAGCAGGGACTGCATCTCAAAAGCCTTTCAGCTCAGGTCTACTTTAGAGTATTCCCTGTCATGTACAAAGTACCTTTCAAGAAGCCCCAAGCATTTTTAATATAGCATCTACCTTTTAAATAGAATAGTATCCTTCCTCCAGGGCTTATGCCTTTTCTCTCAACTTTGGGAAAGCAGAGAGGAAGCCAGTCACCAGAGACAACTGTGAAGTCCTGAAAGAGTCAGAGTAGAGCCATTCACTTAAAGGGTCAATGGCTATTTAATGCAAGATAAATTCAAGGGCAAAGGAGCAAAAGTATCAGTTTGAATGATTAAATGGTGTTTGTTATTGTACCGTGGCTGATTAATAGTTATCACACAGTAAAAAAAAATAAAATCAAGAGTGAACTGCTGCTGCACACAGCGGAATACTTTCATCTATTTCAGATGATCTGGACAGCCATGTGCTGTGACTTACACAGATTGTCACTGTTTTCTCCTAGTTCCAACACCCTTAAAATTATCCCTTCCAATATATCCTCTTCTCAACCCTCTGTCCTTCCACTAGCTTCTTATCCCCAGCTCCATCTCTTCTCCTTGAAGCACCAGCTTCCTTCTTCATCTAGTCTTATGGGACCAAATTTCCAGCACACCCCTCTTCTCAAATACAATCCCATCTTTCTTGTCAAAATCACCCAGAATACTCCCATGTTTAAACCAACTCCTGCATCTAGTCCCCAAGTCTTGTCTTACTGGTAGTCTGCTCTACATGTCCATCACACCATTGTCTATCACCTTCTTGCCTCTGTCTCAAGACAGTTCACGTTCAGACCCATCTTAGAAGCACATCCCCTGTAATTGAGACTGCAGCACTCCCAAAAAGCAAAACCACAGCTTTCACTCACTCTTTGGTGATGCAGCAGGTTTGCCCTGCCATTCTGCTGTGCAGGGATGAACACCATCAGCCAAAAGTGGATGTGCTGCTCACTTTCAGCGTCTTTTCTTCCTCCCCACTGGAGAAGACAGGCTAACCAGCCAGGGCTGTGAGCTCTGAGGAAAATGACGGGGAAAGAACCAAAGGAGCTGTAAAGTTGGCCTACGTTTTAGAGAAACATCTCTACCTCAGAGATGTTACTGCCACAGCATTATTTTTTATCTGTATGTGTGGTCACATACATGAACGGGTTGCCAAGAAAGGTTATGGACTCTCTGCTCTGTCCCTGCCCACAGTCAAGACTCAACTTAACACAGCCCTGGGCAGCCTGGTCTCATCAGACCTGCACCGATCAGTGCTGAACTTTTGAAGGTCCCTTCCAACCTGAAGTGTTCTGTAGTATCTAATCATTTTGATATTACATACTGGTTTAAATGTATCACCATGCTCTTGGTACATCATCCATCCTGCAAATCTAGCTTCCTATCATACTTTTATTCATTTACCTTGCTTTTTGAAACCAATCTGATTTTACCAAATTCAAGCCGCTTCCCTTACCTCAGTTTTAGTCACTCTCTTCCCTCTCTTTCCTGCTAACTGGCTTATACACTGCTTTCTCCTCAGCTTCCAGCAAATTTGCCTTCATCCTTTTTCCAATCCATATCTCACTATCTGCTTTCCCTAATCCACCTCACTGCATTTATTTCTGTGCATCTGCATCACTAAGCTTTTACTCTAAACCTTCTGTCAGGAATTTTGTCAGCAAGAACCTGGGAGAGAAAGATTTCCTTTACCCACCTCAAATATTGCACCTCACTAGTCAAAAAGCAGCTGAAAGCATCCATTTTTAGGAAAATACATGAGCCCTGGGGCAGGGCCTTGGATGGCTGCTCAACAAGATTTGTTCACGTGCATGCTACTTAATCTCAAGAGCTGTCCGACAGAAAATAAGCAAGTACAGGCTTAGTCACGAGGTGCTCACTGAAGTGAAAATCTGAGACCTGACTTTGTGAAGTCTTGAAAATCTTCACAGGCGACTCACAAGTTAGAGTCTTCAAAGGCACATCAATGATGACATTCTGGAAGACTTTCACAAGGACAGTAATGCAAACTGCATTCCTGAAATCATTAGTCACTGAAACACTCCTATGGTATTCATGCAAAGAAAATCTTACCAACCTTTAAGATGGTTAAGATACTTCCCATGAAAAAAAAAAACAGACTGGGACAGAACACAACTGGACTGAAAAAACTGCTGAAAACAGCGGAAGCAACAACCAGTCACAAGAAGAGATGCTGAAACAAGTCTCACAGTATTAGTTACAAAACAAAAGCAGCTCATGATGCACACTGCAGACTTTCCTACGCCTTTTGACAAAAGCTGCACAAGCGATGTAAACCTCCAGTACAACGTTGATAGGTAAAATATGCCATCCAGCCTAGTACATAGGTGCAACTTGTATTTAAAAACCCCGCCAAGACCCCCAAATTCTCTGAAGAGAAAAAACTGAACTCAAGTATGCTTTAAATTTTCAACACTCAGAAACCAGGCAGGAGTGGGGAGGAAGAGATTTTGGCGAAAAATAATGGATCTTTCATGAAGACTTCATCAAGTTGCCTATCTAGAGAGTACCTCTTGTATTTTTCATACATTTTTCAACTCAATCTAGCAACTGGAAACAAGAGTCTCTGCTGAAAACTAGGAGTCAACTGAGTTCAGGTGGGATTTAGGCAGATGGAAAGCACAGTCAGTAGAAGGCATGCTGCCATGGAGCACAAAGTGGGTTTGGGGCACCTGGGAACTCTGGCAGCTTGAGGACAGCATGAAAAGACCCCATACAGTGGAGCTTGTGGCAAACAACAGCTGGAAAATAGCAGGAATTTGCCATTTAAAGAATAACTAGGCCACTGTATTGTTGGACAAAGGAAAAGATCTGCAGTGACAGTACCAGAAACTTCTTGGAGAAGGGACACCCCCTCCCCCCCCCAAAAAAAAAAACAAACCAGAAAGATACTGCTGCTTATAGGATGATTAACATGAAATGGAATGAAGTTTGTACTAGTAGTCATGGAAGAAAACTTACTGCTGTAAAATGCGGTCTAGAATGTGCAGGAAGAAGGAACGAGAAAAGAAAGTCAGGAAAAAGTGCTACTCCAGACATTCAGCAACCTTGTGATGGTTTACCCTCCTTGTGCAGACAGCACTGGGAAATTTAAAATAATACCAATTCGTTTCATTTGAAAAGAAATATCACTTTTATTTTTTAATACACTTCTAAATAATGTACAAAACTGTTGTAATTTTATAAAACTTGTAAAAACAACAAAACAAAAATAAAACCAGGACAGCAGAATGGCAAGTAACACATAACCCCACAACGCTGAAACTTTCATTAGGGAATTTTAGGGAACTGCATTCCCATGTTTGGCAAAGCTGGATCACAAAAGAAGGTCAAATACGTCAGCACAGTAACACAGTCCGATGAACAAACATTTCAAAAATCAAAACTAGCACCTACAATTAACATTCTGGTTAAACGCACTTCAACTGGTAACTAACATGCATTACAGCCTCATGGATCTCAGTGCAAAAAACAACTGATGTAGCTGAAAAACTGACTAGCTCAGACAAAGTTTTTTAGAGGATGCAAGTGTGTATCTTTCATAAAGTAACTTGACAGCTGTAAGCTTGGAAATAAAAACATAGCAGAACTAAGGCTCTCTAAAGTTTTACTTCTTTATATTCCCATATACACCTGTATGATAATCTTTCCCAGTTTTACACTAGAAATCTGTAGCAGGATCAGAAATTATACCCAGATCCTGGGGATGCTTTGATCAAATGCTTCAATACATGATACATGGCCTTCTTTCTTCATCACCAGCCCTTGCCTTTTTCAGTAGCTTACCATTGCACTGAAACACTAATTTCATGCTGTAATTGCTCAAATCGACTTTTAGTGAATAAAAATCAAAAACTGTTAGACATTTCTAAATTTCTACATGTGTTCTCCTTTAATCTTAACATCCTTTACTGTATTTTTTCTGGTCTCTGGTAAAGGCAAGCAAAACATAATTAAAAAGCAATTTCCACCACATCAGTCCTCCATGGTATAAAAACAAGGCTGAAACACAAAAAAACCTCTACTAAAGAATATTATAACATCAGTTGGATTCAGATAAAGGGGCAAGATACACAGTTTAATAGCGAATGACAATTCTTTTCTAGACAGCAAAGAACTGTTGTGAATTATGAACCACAGGCTCTAACCCAGGCCCTGGAGAAAAATCTAATTGAGACTGCTAGCACTGTCAGTTGCAGAAGTATGATGTATACTTTATGAGTGGCAGCACAGCTAACTTGCAGGGACTCATTGCCTAGAACAGAGGTCTGCAGTCAAACTCAAGACTCCTTTTTAATCTTTTGCAGAAACCTTTCTGTTTCACCAGAGATACATCCTGATTATGATGCAGTTCCAGACTAATTCAATGCCACAGAGTTGGGTATCTTCAGAAATAACATATAAACGCAAGAACAAATTTATTGCTGTCATAACCAAGAACAATTCTTCTGACTTCAGTGTGAGCAGCAAGAACCATATTTAGCCTCACATAATTACTTCATGTTCCAACAATCTTTTTCCCTTAAAGTCATTACCATATATTCAGTTCACACTGTGAATGTCATCTACAAATTGTGAATGTTAAAAGTATTGTCAGAGATCAGTGCCTGCATTTTATAAAATAAAATAAAAAATATAAAATAAAACCTGTGCAAATAAAGAATGTTTACAAATCCTTACTCTAATATTACAAGACCATGCACTCTTTGTGCCATTTCACATTGTGGGAATGATAAGGCTGCTCTGGTTTTTGAATACATGGAACTCAAAAAAACCCCACAGGTCAGAAAGCCACTCACTAAGAGGTCCTACACATGCAGAGAAGGCTCAGGTTGATCCCAAATACGACTGCTAACTTCACATGTTCCTTGAACGTATTAAAGTAGAAATTACTGGTTAATCAGTGGAGGTCAGAATAGTTCCATCAGTTTATTAACTGTCAGAAGTGCTGACAGAAAGGTAACTAAACTTACGCTGCAGCTCTGGGATCAGCAAATGCTTAGCTCAATTATCACATTTGCTTTGGGCAGCACTATTACAATAGCACTGCTTCTAAGTTTCAACCACCAGTACAGCTTCCTCAGCCAAAGATGTGAAACAGATCTGGAAGTCTTCTGAGAGATCAAATTCCAAAAATCCTGCATGAAAGGTAACAAGCAATTGAGATCCACAGAGCATCATTTACAGAGGTACAGAGACCAGGATGTGAAGATTTTATTAAAGTACAAAAAAGTATACTAATGCACCAGGTTAGTAAACAATGCACTCATGAGACAATTATTCTTAATACACTGCTGTATAAGCTTGAGAGTGGGCCATATAATCTGTATAGAAACATCAAATTCAAATATGACTGAAAACACACATCATTAAGAACACATGTGTATGTGTATTGTGTGTATGAGATGGTTTGCAGGTGTACTGCAACAGGAATAATGTAACTCACCTACCTAAACAAGCCAGCAAGTTTCTCTCAACTTAGCCAAACTTGTATAATCTATGCTTGGTCTCCCTTCTTTTCTAAAAGCAAGCCCCATTTCCTTACTGCAGACTGACTACTAATAAATTATTTTTGTTTTAATAGAAAAAAAGCCCAGTAAGGATAAGCAATTATATTCTTCACACTCAGAAAATGAATGTTGGGCCTCAGATCAGAAAAAAATTTAAGCTATGGCAGGTCACCTGATTTTCTGTTTTATATATGAGAAACACCTTCAAACTTCTAAGGAAAAAGTCCAATAAACTAACAAAACCAAACTACCAAAAAATCTTTGAAAAGTTTTAGCACACATTGGTGAAATAATTGGTTTCATTCCAAGTGGACTTTCCCCTCAGAAGTCACAAAGTAAGAAACATACTTAACGAACGAACCTATTTGTTTCTAAAACTACTGGCTTCTGGGGGTTGCTTTTTGTGTGTATATCAAATATATACAAAGTCCTGGCTATACAAAGAAGGCATACAAATAATGCATGTCAGCACTGTATTCATATTGCTCCTAGAAATGAGCAGTAATGCCTATCTACAGCAAATCATAGAATAGAATCATAGAATAGTTAGGGTAGGAAAGGACCTTAAGATCATCCAGTTCCAACCCCCCTGCCATGGGCAGAGACACCTCATACTAAACCATGTCACCCAAGGCTTTGGCCACACCAGCCTTGGACACCACCAGAGATAGAGAATTCACAACTTCCTTGGGCAACCCATTCCAGTGTCTCACCACCCTTACAGTAAAGAATTTATTTATAACCCAATCTAAACTTCCCCTGCTAAAGTCTGAACCCATTACCCCTTGTCCTTTCACTACAGTCCCTACTGAAGAGTCCCTCCCCAGCATCCCTATAGGCCCCCTTTAGATACTGGAAGGCTGCTATGACGTCTCCACGCAGCCTTCTCTTCTCCAGGCTGAACAGACCCAACTTTCTCAGCCTGTCTTCACACAGGAAGTACTCCAGTCCCCTGATCATCCTCATGGCCCTCCTCTAGACTTGTTCCAACAATTGCATGTCCTTTTTGTGTTGAAGACACCAGAACTGTACCACAGTACTCCAAGAGAGTCTCAGGAGTGCAGAGTAGAGGGGCAGGATCACCTTTTGATCACCTGCTTTTGATGCACGCTCCTTTTGATGCAACCCAGGATATGGTTGGCTTTCTGGGCTGCGAGTGCACACTGCCGGCTCATGTTCATTTTCTCATCAACCAATGGTAATGAATACCATTAACTTCTGACGCACGTCAGGAGGCTACTTACTCCTTAAATCATAAACCTTCCAGTTACACTGGTGAACATTTTAAGTAAAACTAGGAATGCTTGGTGAACAGGTGAATATTTAAGGGCTAAAAATCCAAAAGAAATGAGACCAACTATTTCTATCAATGTTTTACTGTCATGTCAAACAGACTTTTAACTCTCTTTAGTCATCAAAAAATCACACAAGTGTCTAATTCACATCACCAAAACAATTGATCATGGCTGTGCCCCCTGGAATCATGCAAATCCTCTGAGAGTGGCAACAAACCAGGGAATTCTGAGTGGGTTGCTTTGTGTGGTTATGAGTTAATTAGTAATCTAATAACTGCATTACAAATGTATCAGTATTAGCCGTGACAGTTAATGGCAGTGTTTTATTCTATGCTTGTATTTCAGGAAGTAAATCAACAGCCAATGGACTGCCAACCTTTACACAGAATTACAAACGTAAATTGAAAAATGGTACATTTGTATATATTCTAAGAAACTCTGTGTAGTGCCATGTTAACTCAGCATGAATATAATCAGGGTATGGGCAATGCCAATTAACTTGCAAGAACAGATCCATCTTCCAATTCTAGATGTGTCTGTCATCAGAAATGAAGTACAATAGCATTAATTCAAGAAGTGTATACAGAAGAAAACATCCAGCAGACAGTAAAATGCAGACTAAGGGAAGCACCAAGTTAGCTGTAAGGTACACTGATGTCAACTTTGAATACCACAGAATTTGCTGGAACTGTAAACTCCCTTCAAAACTGGGAATTTAGTTTATTTAACAAGTATTATCTTGGTGGAGCAGAGTACAATACCACTATACAACTAAAAAAACAATGTAACCCAAAAAATTTTAGCAGACTATATCACTGGAAGCATTTACTAATTTAGTCTGAGTTTTGAGTACCTGATGCATAGAAGACCAAAACCATACTCCCTTAAGTAAACACAACTAAGGGCAGATGAAGTTACAGACTTCAGGTAGAGGCAGAACCCCATACCCCATTGTGCCATGAGTGAGGCTTCCTTCCCCTCCTTCCCCAGAAATGCAGTGTCCATGGATGGGCACCTCCCTCTGATTCCTCACTCAATCCTCAGAACAATTCCTATGCACACCTCTATTTACAGGAACTTGCATTTCAGAGCTGAATTCTCACATTCCAGAAGAGGATCCATCCATTCAGTTCACAGTCCCTCCTAGGGATTGATAATCTAAGCAGAAACCTTCTTTCTGTGCTTCTGGACCTTCTACAGCACAAGGCACAGAAACAGACTACCCAGTTCATGCTCTCTTCCATCCCAGAAGAGATTAAAACCTAAACTACCCACCGATTAACACAAAAAGAGCAGAAAGCCTGCCGTTGAGCTGTAGAAAGGCACAAGAGATTTAACACAGGAAGAAAGCCAGCGGCAAAGAAAAAGCAAAGGTTGGTCTGAGATGCTTGTATGTAAAAGCACATCTCAGAGGCAGAAGTTACAAAAGACACCACCAGAAGCAGAAATCACACGGATGATCAAGGAAGAGGGTACAAATCAAAATGCAGACAGGAAGACTAATGAAGGAATTGGGACTCCAAGAGCACTGAGATTAGTTAGATCTTCCTCACGGGCATTTCCCTTCTGTCCATTAAAATGCTTGAAGCTGGAAGAATTGCCCTGATTATCAGGAATGTGTTGTTTGCTTTGTGTGTGGAAACTCATCCAAATTCAGCTATGCTTTTGGAAAACAAATAGTTTCACAGGTGCCAATTAAAGTCTCCTCCGGATTTAACAGCAATATTTCTCACACTCCAACTATGCTGAGAGCATGTTTTAACCCAAAACTCTTAAGGTCAAAATTTACATGCAACAGCAAGAAAAGATCAACATCCCGCACTCTAAATGAAGCCAAATTACACTGTAAAAGCAGCAACCCAGTTCAAATCTGTCATCTTTTTAGCTTTATTTTAACACAAAACCTACACATTTTAAGACAAATGCTAAGTTTGTACGAACACACGCACACACAATGTTTTAAGCTATGGCCAGGAAACAGTGTCCAGGGAAATACCATTTCCACCACAGAAGTGAAACAAAGGGAACTCACACCCTAATCCCTCCACACACCGACCAGCCCTGTGGGTGAGAAAGCAGCCCTCAGGCAGCCCACTCCAGCAGCGCAGCTGTGAGCAGGCACAGCAGTAGCCTGACAGAGCTAGGCACCGAGCAAACGACGAGCCCGTTCTTCTGGAGAGTACATAAACAGCAAAGTGCGCGCCAGCAGCAGACTGCTGGGCTGAAACAATATGTCATTTGAGATATTCTAGAGACAAACATTTTGGCATCTATTACCAGGGACTATTCATCACTTCATTATTGCTGTCTCGCCTCCTTTGAGAAAAGGGATTGCCAGCTCATGACAGAAGTATTTTGATGTTGAAGTATCAAATACTACACAGGCACGACAGAGTGAAGTTCGTGTGACTTTCTAGCTAAGTAAAATGTTACACTTGCTTAAGCGTTTACTTTATTTGAGCCTTTAATATAAGACAAAATAACTCTTCCTCAGATAGGATACTAGATATGAATCAGTATTTCATTACATTAATGAGAACAGTTTATGTAAATTATGCGATTTGAAATACATTTATCAAAACTGTTTACAATGTTTTTACATCTCATTTAAGCTGCAATCTATTACCAGTCATATATATTATTTGACTACGTAGTCCTGAGTTTGATTTTCTGCAGTGATCCAGATCAATAGCTTCTGACATATACACAGCTTGAAAACTCGAGACTTTAATCCATGAGATGCAAAGGAACAAGCCATCAAAACACAGCTGCATTGTACTGTGCCATTCTAAAGCCGTATGGCAAGTACACAAAGAAGCTAAAATCTAGTGCACAGACGCTACTTCTCTTAAAAAGCTACTCGCTAAGGACAAGTGTAATTTTTCAGGTACAATCATCCTGAAGTTACAAAAGAAATACCTTGCACATAGTCCTCTGAGGTGCAACAGATTTACACCACCTGAAACCGAATCCTGAGAGTACTGCACAAGAGAAAACATTTTATTTTAAAGTCTGCCAGATCGAAGCTTTTGTATCACTGGAACCAGGAATAACGTTCCTTAAAAGTACTAGCATCGCTCCGCATGTAACGTCAAGTGTACCTGACAGATCAAACCAAACCCTTAAGAGACTTCATATGCAACTGGAAATGCTCAACTGCAGGCTTGCTTTAACAGCAAACTTAACTAGTACAAAAGACACCTCATTTTTTCTTGAGAAACACCACATTTAAAACCTCATTAGGGAAAAAAAAAAAAGGCGAGATGTTTGCATTACTGCAGGCAGTTTTTCTAGAGAAACACCTTCTCACTATTCTGCTCTATCAGAAGGTCTAGACAAAAACCGCTGAAGGACCCAAGAAGAAAAAGCAGCTGTAAAACGCTCAAAATTATTTTGCGTGGTATTTTTCGCGAGCTGAGATGAACTAAACCAGACGGCTTCAAAACCTCCGTGCAAGGCCCTTCTCCTGTGCTAGCACCAGCCGCGCTCACGGCACTACAACACGGCAACGTCAAAAAATAAGCAACTTCCTGCGAGAAAAGCGCATTGCTCCTTCCGAAACGCGTGCGGGTCGAGCCGCACGTTAGGCCGAGCAAGCCCTGGAGACAATTAACGCCGCTTTGCAAGCCTGCTCTTCATCAGAATGGAAACGACACAACAAAAAAATGAAAAAAAGAAAGAGAAGGCCTTCTCCATACAACTGAATGTTCCCTGGTGGAGGGCACCAATCAGTCATGATTTGCTTTTCACAGCAAGCAGTTAA
>JANRGW010043325.1:0-27231 GCA_024733675.1 Psilopsiagon aymara | reverse complement strand
ATGAAGATAGGATGAGAAAGTTGGGGCAGTTCAGCCTGGAGAAGAGAAGGCTGCATGGAGACCTCATAGCAGCCTTCCAGTATCTGAAGGGGCCATAGGGATGCTGGGGAGGGACTATTCATTAGGGACTGTAGTGATAGGACAAGGAGTAACAGGTTAAAAACTTAAACAGGGGAATTTTAGATTGGATATGAGGAAGAAATTCTTTACTGTTGGGGTGGTGAGGCACTGGAATGCTGCCCAGGGAAGTTGTGAATGCTCCATCACTGGCAATGTTCAAGGCCAGGTTGGACAGAGCCTTGGGTGACATGGTTTAGTGTGAGGTGTCACTGCCCATGGCAGGGGAGCTGCCCTAACTATTCTATGATTCTGTGATTTCACATCAGATGAGGGCTAGACCAAATTATGCACGATTTTTTATAGGATCATCTTCCGTTTTCCTCCATTCACCAGGGTGACAGAGTATAATGACACCATGCAGCTTCTAAACCTGGACAATGTATATTCCCCCAAATAACCTGTCAGGAACTGGTCTGTCAGATCTTTGAACTGGAAATGCCTCTTTAGTGCTCAACTGCTTGGCCCCAAAGTGTCTGAGAAGGATAAAGCTGTCACTCCACTCTTATCCCACTATTTTGCCTAATGGCAAGTAAGCCTTCATTTTAAAACTACATGAATTCAAGAAGTCCATGAATAGTTCCACAGGAAGAATTGCTGCATTACAGCTGTGCTTCCACACCCATTAGATTTGAGATGTAATGAAAGAGTTTTGAGAGCATATTGCCACATTCAGCCAAGTGGAAAATTAATCTTTTTAATAATTCTGACTGTTTGAATATAACAGGCTAGCAAAATAATTCCACTGGTTGCAAGTACACTTTTTTTTTTTTTTTTAGCATCATAGCCTCAAGGCTGATGCTTTAGATTATGTCAGATGTTATTTCCACAACCATCAGGAAGATACTTCACTGAAAATATATTTTATACACTCTATGGGTTGTTCAATACAGGACATCTTGCAGATCAATGTAAAATTAAGGGACACAGAAAAAAAGTGTTTAAGGTTTTGCCAGTGTTGATCTAAGTTTGCCTTTTGACTTTCCTAGGAGCCTAGTATTAATTCCACACCAGTTTGCTCTTATTCTAGCTTTGTCTTGTATTGTAAGAGATAGAATCACAGAATCGTTTAGATCGGAAAAGACCTTTGAGGTCACCAAGTCCAACCATTACCTCAGGACTGCCAAGACCACCACTAAACCATGTCTGTAAGTGTCATATCAACATATGTTTTAAATACCTTCAGGAATGGTGGCTTAACCAGTTACTCAGGCAACCTGTTCCAGTGCTTGGCAACCATTTCAGTGAAAGCATTTTTTTTAATATCCAGTCTAAACCTTCCTTGGTGCAGCTTGAGGATATTTTCTCCTGTCCTATTGCTTGTAACTTGGGAGAAGAGTCTGACACCCACCTTACTCCTTCTTCCTTTCAGGTAGTTGTAGAGAGCGATAAGATCCCCCTGAGCCTCCTTTTCTCCTTTCCAGTCACTCTTCCGCGAGCCTCTAGCATTGCATGGGGCTGTTGTGACCCAAGTGCAGGATCTGGCAATTTGCCATGTTGAACCTTGTACCATTTCCACCCTCAGGCAGATAACACTCTTTGTGTCATCTGCAAGCTTACTGGGGGTGCACTTTATCCCCTCATCCCTATCACTGATAAAGATATTAAGCAGAACTGGCCTCAGTACTGGGAGCTGGGGTACACCACTATTGACCAGCTGCCAACCAGATTTACTCCATTTAGCACCACTCTTTGGGCTCTGCCATCCAGCCAGTTTTATACCAAATGAAGAGTATGCTCATCCAAGCCATGAAAAGCCAGTTTCTCCAGGAGAATGCTGTGGGAAACAGCGCCAACTCCAGTCTAGACAATCAACATCCACAGCCTTTCCATTGTCCACTACACAGGTCTCCTTGTCATAGAAGGAAATCAGGTTGGTCAAGCAAGACCTGCTTTTCATAAACCCCTGCTGATGGGAACGGATCCCCTGGTTGTCTTGTACTTGCCACATGATGGCACTCAAGATGATCTGCTCCATTCACTTCTCTTGCATTGAGGTCTAACTGACACGGCTGTAGTTTCCCAAATCCTCCTTCTTGTAGATGGCAGTCACTTTTGCCAATCTCCAGCCAACTGGGACCTCCCCATTTAGCCAAGACTGCTGATAAATGATGGAAAGTGGCTTGGTGAGCACTTCTTCCAGCTCCCTCTGTACCCATCCATCCCCATAGATTTTTGTGTCTATGTGCAAGGGAATTCTGTGCATTATTTTGTGAAATACTAATGAGTCAAGATAATAATTCTATTTGATTTACAGAACCAAAGCAATTCACTGTGATGTAATATAGTGTTTTAAAGGTTTACTTGTATCCTTAAATGAATACCAGTACTCTTGGAGGTGGGGTAGGCTGGGTGCTTTGCTTCTCCCTGAGTCACAGTGTTGGTACTGGTGAACAGAGCTGGAGTGGTAGTTCTCAGCATAGCAGCTTTTCCTCACCATACAGCACCCTTACCGCAATTAAGCGTAAAAAGTTGAGAAAAAATGAATCTTCATTTTGTCAGGTTGACTTCTACCTTGGATAACTAAGGAGGAGACAGAAATTCTTTAGCCTCTAATGGAAAAATATTGCTTACTGCAATCCAGAAGGGTGGATGTCATTTTTATTTCAGGTCTTCAAGCTAGATACCTGTATGCTTCAATACAATCAATACTCTGCATGTGGAAATCCATGTTAGTATTTTGGGCTATGAGGGGATTATGGGAGGATTCCTCAGTGGATTTCTTCATGTATAAAAACCCATTTCCCTTCAACTTGGTAATAGCAGCAGCTCAGCAGAGACCACAATGCTGATTATTTTGTATTTCTGAACCAGAGACCTTGTTTCCTACAGCTTTTCTTACTCTCTTAGCTATGTGGCAGGGAACAGTAGTCTCTATGTGTCTTACAGCCTACAAAGGCACTGCTCTGCTACAAGGCACTGCTCTGCTTCAAACAATTTCTTCCACCAGCCAAGCAGTAGGCTTTATCCTCTGACTGAAATTGTCAGCTTTGTGCTTGACCGTAAGATTTACAGACTTAAAATAGAACTATGCACCAGTCTTGTAGCATATAAAATTGTCCAGCTGGCACAAACAAGACTGAGGGTTTTGCAAGTGCCAGTCTCACTGAAAGAAAAACAACTACTGCTTTCCTCTCCTTTTGTTTTTCTTCTCCTTTTTTAATGATAGAAAAAAATTACTAAAAGATCAAATTTAATTTTATTGTAGAACGAGAAAGTCTAGAACTTACTATAGAACTCTGATATATGACCAATGTTCACTCATGAAACATCCTTATGAAGGTTGAAGGACTATAAAAATGGATATTTAACACATTCTTATCCATTGATACAAGAAAAATGCAGCAATAATTAGCATCTTTGACAAGAGAGGTGGCAATACAGCTTGAACCCCAGTACTATCTCTCGCCAGTAACAAAGGCTCTAGCAAATAAGTAGTTAAGCATCATTCAAGGTCAAAAGGCAATTACTCCTTGTTATCACTAATTAATTTTCTGTAGGATTCATAGTTGTTGTTGCATGTCTCTTTTAATGCATATGGTTTCTATCTGATCTTGCAGACAGAATTATGTGCTGCTGTAGGGCTGCATTGACTCCAGCAAGTGCAAGAGCTTGCATACAATAAAGACCCAAGAACTTCATCCAGCAAAGCTGAGAAGTGTGCATAGGCAAAGACACAGGAAACTATCCTTGTATCCCTTTGTATGTATAGGGAACATCCACTGTTTTGTGTAGTAAGGGACATTTTATAAAGAATCAATATGAGAATCACAGGACAATGACCACTTTGAAGAACTGGGCTCATAGTGAAAAATTTATGTGAATATTTCTTCTGTTTTCTCAAGAAGGGCATTGGGAAGGGAGAGAAGGGAACAGAGAATCTGAAAAGATGCACTGCACATTTTGTCTTGATATTTTAGAAAACATATTTTTTTGGATGCTAATACAGATTTCCTGCTTGTAAATTGCTCCTTCATATGGTTTATGATTTTTGTTATATGACTTATAAATAACTGATGAAGTAGTTCAAGGAAAACCACAAAAATTACTTAAAAGGGTGCTGTCAAAATGTATGTTACCTTTAAGGCTTTTTTCATAGCCTTGAATATTTAATGACTTCATTTTCCTCATTTCTCACTTGAAAAACAGCTCCACAATGCAGTTAAAGTGTTGATCTTTTTTAAAATAGAGCTCAGTGGAACCTCACTTATCTTAGTATGTAGATGAGGATTTATGAAATAAGGTGCAAAAAAGTGTACTTGTGGTTTTATTAGCTACTCTAAAGCAAAGCCTACCATGTGAAGTATTCAAATCAGTTTTGAAGATGGTCCATATGCGACTTAAATGAGACTTCCAGGCTGAAAGTATGTCAGTGATAAACACAGGTCTGGAAAATTGAAAGACGTGGAATCTGCTTTTGTAGAACTCCAGAAAGGTTCCAATTTTTTTTTCTCCAAACTGTTTTTGATCTGGTGAATTCAAAGTTCAGAACTCTGCATGTCTTTTCCTAGAGAGAATGGAGGAATCAATGCTGAGTGGTGGTCAGGTGCATCTGATACCATGTTTACCCAAGTGAAAAGTGCATGACATTCAAGATTTTGGACTATAAGTCATGAAACTACAAGGGAGCATTTTCTCGCTTCCAGACATAAATATCTGTCAGCCAGCATTCAGTTCAAAATTCACTTGGCTTTCCCGCAGTCCACATGGAGATGCCCCTTCTACCTTCTCCCTTCTCCCTTTTTCCGTTGATTTGGATCTATGATCCTAAGATACTCAGTGCAACCAGTGCTCTCATTTACCTGCCATTGCTATTTAGTCTCCAAGGAAACCCTTTAGACAGCAATGACTCAATTCTCTTTCAAATTGCCTTGTTGTGTGCCAACAGCTCATATTCTAAAGAACCTTGATACATTAAAAAAATAATTGTAATTATGATAAAACTACAACTAAGCTCTACACCAAGAGTTTAAGACAGAACAGAGCAGGAACACTTTCAGCTTTACAAAGTGGTGGTGTAAGGGTTGTTTACCGCGTGATGAGACGAGTGATCCAGAGAAAAGACATGATCTAGTATTTACAGCTGAGTTCTCCTAGATCTGCCTGTTTCCTTGTTCTTGCAATTGCAATTGAACTTTTACTTTGGTCCTGAAATCAACATAATTTCCTCAACAGCATCTGATGTACTATGAGGTGAGTAAAAAATGGGAGTTTCACTGCAGCCATGTCGAGTGAATGGATCTTCCCACCACTGAAAGCAAAGCTGGAGTAGTAAGATAAAAGGAAATCTGTGCTCTGGTGGCACTGAATCCTTATTTATTCAGAGATAGTTAAGATAAGAGTAATTGCTTTCTAGTCAAAGTCTAACAGTTTTCAGAGATTTATATCTATGCATCTTTTCTCAAAGATATTTGACAAACTATTTTATACAATAACAAACTTTGTACAAGACAGCAATTAGAGAAAATACAAATAAAGTAAAATTTCTAGAGAAGAAAATTGCAGCTACAAAGTTCCCTGGAAATCTTAATAAAGAGAGTGATACACAAGATCTTAGTTTAAGTGTATAGTTGAGTTTACTTGCTCTTATGAGTATCTATGTTGGTGAGACAGCAAATCCTTACCTATGGGTGAGGGCAAATGAAGCAGTAATCATAAATCTTCTATTTAGATCTCTTCCAAGGAAAAAAAAAAAAAAAAAAAAATCCTTGCAGCATCGGTTTGTCAGCAGCTTTAGGGAATATACCTCAGTGATCTATATTTGAGATGTGCTGATGACTGGAAGGCAACTGGAAGTTTTAAGATTTCTCAGAAAGACAGAACTCGAACAGATTTATTAGATGATGTGCCAGTCTCTACAGTAATATTTTAGGGAGAATGTGGCCAGTCTAGAGCAAGAAGTATCTTAGAATCTTCACTGTCCTAATTAATCCTCATAGAATAACAATCTCTGGAAAAATATAGAGCTTTGGATGCTTCAGTCCATATTGAGTTGCGATTCAGGCTCTGATCCAAAATCCATTGAGGTCAATGCATAGATTCACATTTGTTTTCAACAGCTTTTGAATCAGAGCCTCAAAGCTGGTGTTTTGCTGTCAGAATTGGCTTAGACAGGCCACGAAACATTAAGTATACTTTTCTCAGAAGAGCAGGAGAGCACTGAAACTAGTCTGTTCCCTGCAGCTATATTGAGGATTATGCTTGATTGGCAACGCTTTCCAAAATGTTTACTCTTCAAATTAACTTGATGGTCCTGCTCAGCACAGGGTAAACAAGGCAGCAAGATGTTCAACAATATTTATTCACATTTTTAAATGGATTGTTTTCAACAGTATTTTCTTTCTCTTTGTTTACCTTTTTGATAAATCTAGTGAATAAGGCTGCTAGCTGGAAAGGATTGCTGATACAGCAACTCTTAAATTGGTTGCACTCTTCAGTCTGTTAGCTGTGAAGTCCACGCATGCTACAGTTAAAGGTGCAGCTACAATTTGCATGGTTGAGCACAGACTGGTTTTATACTGTTGTGTGTGCTGAGTGGTCTGTTTATCCAGCAGTTCACAGCATGAAGTGTAGCCATTGCAGATTTAGAGATCTCTGCATGTCAACAACATAAGGCTGGCATAACTTTGTCTAGTGGAGTGACTGCTTGGTATAGCTCCAAGGATATATAGGAAAATGAGTAGCTTTTAACATTAACAAGTTGCAGGAAATTCATGTCTGACAGAGAAAATGCACTTCAGCAGGTTTTAATTGTAGTGCCCAGCAACAGTAGTGAATGTACAAAGGCAGATTAATTTGTTAATATTGACTTTATTGAGTCCTTAAAATAATTTCAGACAACACAACAGGTGGAATATAAGTTTCTTTAAAAGTAAAGACCCTGCCACATGCATCTCTTTCTTAAGAGATTTACATTCTCTGAACAATAAAAAAATGCAGTGATAATTCGGAGGATCAAGATGATTGTCTATTGTGAGAGGTGCTGTGCTTTTGTGACTGACCTGTAAGAATTCGCTCCATCTCCTGCAGCAGTTCTCTATTGTAAAACAGGAAGAATGCTCTGATTTTAGGGAGGAATTTGAAGATACATTTGTTACTACTGCTATGAAATCAGTTCTATTAGAAACAAGCAGATTGAAATCAAGACATTGACAATGTTGCTAGAACAAGGTGGAGGGAGAGTTATACTGCAGTGCAATTGTTCATTTTGCAATTTTTAAGACCACACAGAAGAGACACCTGTTGTACCCAGGTTTATAAATATTTCTGGAAGTCTAGGGAAAGAGCTGTGACTCCCAAGGGATGGAAAACAAGTGGCCACAGCCTCCATGGGAACTTCTGATTGTTGATACTTGTAATCTTCAACTGTTTATGGTCAGAAAGGAACTGGTCTTGAAGGTCAGCCCTTCCAGCACACCATCCAGAAAAACAGGAATATAAGGTAGATTCATTGCACCACACGCACACATACTTTCAGCTTTAAAACATGAATCATTGTGAAGGATGTGATTCTGCATGATCTCCATGGGTAGCAGGACAAGACAGCAAACAGGGCACAGCTGATGGTATTAACTCTGCCCCCAATTATGTCCAGGATAGCTCGTCTACACAACTGCTAAGTATGTGCAAGTGCTAGATATACATAGACATTGTATATAATATGCAATTTTTCATACAAAGGAGTTTCTAAAATTTTCAGTAATTTTCAAGACAAGGCACTGTAATTACAGAAACTGTAAATCAGGCAAGCTTGGTAAAAGCACAGGTTAGTGGTACTGCTTCTCCAAGAAGTAGGAGGATGTCCCCAGCAGGGTATTTCTCCCTGCATACATGCTGACCTGGCTCTTCCTTCATGATACTGCTAGACAGGTGACTGCCTAAACCAATTTTAGCTGCATTCTTTAATGTCACCTTTCCATTTAGAGCACAAAGTGAACTAGGATACTCTGACTGCAACTGCAGACAGTAACTTCCAGATTTTTCTATGAACGTTTACTGTTCTTCTCTTGGGAGTGAGAGGCAAACAGAGATATCACTTAGCCGAAGCAGGGGAAACCGCTAGGCCTGAAATCAAGGATTAGATATATATTAGGTATGTAGCAATTTGTATTACCAGATGTGGGCTGAAAAGATACTAAAGGCATTCAAATAAACCTTGGGGTCCTGGGAAGGTTTTGTTTTTCTCCTTCACAATTTCCTGTTAGCTGTTGCAGGTTCCTCTGAGCATGTTACTGGAGACCAGATGAAAAGGTAGAAAATTTTCCTTTAATAGTGAGAAGGAGTTGCACACAGTTTGCTTTCTTTTCTAAGAAAGCAAACACAGAGATGCTTCCCTAATTTTAAGTTATCTAGCATGGGTTTAGCCATGCTAATATGTGCTGATTAAAAGCTGTCTTCAAGAAGAGATAAGCAGTAATAAGCCTCCTCACACTCTTTTTCTGACCCAGTTTGTCCTGGGGTGTTGTGAGTAGCACTGTGCAAAACCAAATGAAATTTAAAACATTATCCCCACCCCTAGACCAGCAGAAACAGAAAGAGCTCAGATATTTAAATATACACAGTATTTTATTGTTATACAAATACAAACATCTCCCTGTTTTCTTCTGAGCAAAGAGGGATGGGCTCCTCAGGTAATCCAGCAGATGATATTTTACTGTGCATTACAGAGCTCTTTGGGATCGCAATGACAGAGGGAGACAAAATTCCTTGCTTTTGCTTCCATTACTTCTCTGGCATGTTAAACCAGCCTTGTCTGGGATTAATTTGAGTCTTGGCTCTGGCTGCCTCTTGTATTAGCATCCCCAGCAGACCAAGAAATACTTTAATTCAAAAAAAGGTTCAGGCGAGTGGTTCTAGCTGCTTTCATTGGCACAACTTTCAGCAAACAGAGATGGGGCTTGGGGTGGGCCTCTGACTTCCCAACAGACAGCAGTCTGGTGCCAACCACGTGCTGACTGTTGCAGAACACATTTATTACCCCTGGAGCTGCCTGCAAATCAACAGCACTGATTGCAGTATGTGACCATACATATACTGTACAGAGCAGTGACTGCACAACACAGAAGAGTTAAACATCCTGGTCTTCAAGCTACTGCTGGTCAGCTGCTGATAAAGCATATTTTTAAACACTAACATTTTGCTGTTATCCTTTAACAAGAAAAAGACGTCAAAATTGTCCTGCCTGTTATTCCTAAAGATGTGTTCATAGAGAGATTGTTATGACTACAGCAGAATCTTGAACTCTTTGAAGTCACCATTATCCAGAAAAAGATTTTTTTTCACCAAAGTCTGACCTTGTAATCCCTCCCTCCTTAAGGTTTTGTTGTGTTTTGATTATATCTGTAGCCTCATTTGGGTGTGAGTGCAAAGGAGACAGTGCCCCTAACTTTGCAAGTGGCTCAATAATACCAACTGTCTCTGAGAGAAGAAGAAAGTTTTCATGAATCTGGCTCCACTGTTTTAATACTCAGATAGTTTCTGGGGAGATCTATAGAGGCTTTGAGACTTCCAGAGAGAAAAAAGAGGTTTGAGATTAAGCTTAAAAAAGTTAATAATAAAATAAAGGAGGTCTATTTTCAGGTTATTTCTGCTGTTGAGTTACAGTACAATGCATAAATGCTGGTGACAAACACACATATCTAGAACAACCTGAAAGCTAATCACTGGTGTTGATGCAGGTTGGCAGTCCTGACTAAATGATGTTCTACCTGCTGGTTGGTACTATGGTGTCAGTGCATCCTGTCTGTGAGAAGCGGGAGGCCGAGGGCTGACATAATGTAATCCAAGTGAAGCATGCAAAGTCAGTGATGTGTAGATAGTGGCAC
This sequence comes from Psilopsiagon aymara, assembly GCA_024733675.1. Taxonomy (NCBI): domain Eukaryota; kingdom Metazoa; phylum Chordata; class Aves; order Psittaciformes; family Psittacidae; genus Psilopsiagon; species Psilopsiagon aymara. The sequence goes on along the minus strand of JANRGW010043325.1, from coordinate 17,290 downwards.
CCAGAAATACAGCTGAGACTGGAAACAGCAAATCCCTCTTTGAGTCCAGCATGGTAATTGCCAATATGCAGTGTCTTCATAAACACATCTGAAGAGGGACATGACAACAAGATAAAGTCAGTGAAATTAGGATTGAGGGTGTTGGAAGCTGACATTGTAGGGAGAGCTCCTTCATGCTCCCTCATCCTTAAAAAGCACAAAAATTCAAGTGACTTTTTAGAATCTTCAGCTATGCAGAAAATTTTCCCAAACCATTTTGATTGCTGTGGCTGTTAATCCACATCATGGACAGAGAAACAAAGAAGTGCAATTGAATGAATTGTGTGGTTTTGGTAGCTATACAACCTCTCCTTTCTCACCTGACCAGATGCAAAGATATGTGATGACACAGCTTGTGACAAGTAGCCAGACAGATATGCACTCTGAGCCTTTCAGTGAACTGGAAACTCAGTAAAAAAGACAATTCCGGGAGGGTGAGGACTTGTGCAATAGGTGTTTGCTCCCTTTACCTTCAGCCCCCTTGTATTGTATTTGCCCCCTTGTATTCAGGGAATCACAGGTGAGGCAGGTGCAAAATCTTTGCATCTATTTGCAGGTAAGAAGGCCTCATTGTGTGGCTTAGAACTGTCTGTGCAAAACAATGGCAAGAAGGAGCAGTCCAAACACAGCAAGTAAAGGAACTAGAGCTTTGCTGCATTTGCCTACAGGGTACCGTAACAGAGGCGTCAATAGTACTGCGCAGCCAGAACTCATTTATTGAGTGCCTCATGCTGTGTAGATGCATGTTTAGGAGCCAATTTAGTTTCACAGTCACTCAAAAGTCCTCATAGTGTAGTTTATAAAATAATCTTGAGTTGCCATCTTGATACCTCTTATCATACATCCTCTGGGTGATATTAAAATGGAAGATCCCTTCCAGGATTGCATGGCTGCTTTAATCACAAAAACCAAATTTTAAATACTCAGATAATGTCAGTATTTCCTTTTCTTTTCCTTGTTTAGGTTTCCCTTCTAAGGCTATCTAGCAGTGGAGAAAAATGCAGGCTAACTGCACATTTTCTTTATACAGAACCATAGAAATTGAGCTTTAATTCATGTCTGAAGCAGGATTTCATTTAAGGCTTAGATATTGAAAAGTGAAATGTTTGCCCTCCACAAAGATAAAAAAAAAGTGTCATCTTGCCAAATACAGAGGACACACAACCGAAACTGCATAGGCCTTACAGTCTATATTGTGCTTATCTGCAAATTTGAAAGCAATGTTGTACCGACCTGAGTTTTTCAGCCCTTACACAGCACTGCATCCTGCCTGTGCGAGTGGGCAGTGGGTATGTGTGGGGGTCTGCCTGGGCACAGGCAAAAAGACACCTGGTAGCTTAAGGCTTAGAAGGCAGACCCATGTGGGTGATGTGGGCATCTGCTACGGAGACCATGTGCTCAGGTGGAAGAAATGGAGGAAGAACATCTTCAAACAATTGGAAGAAGCCTCACATTCAGAGGTCCCAGGAAACTGAATTACCCTGGTGTCTGTGGGAAGGGCAACATGGCAAGGCACAAACAGTCCAAAAGGTTTCTGGAGCATGCTGACAATGATTTCTTAAGATAGGTGATTAAGGACCAAGCAAGAAAAATGCTTTGATGGACCTCAAGTTTGCAAGCAAAGAACTGATCAGAGATGAGGAGAATGGAGCCGCCTGGGCTGCAAGGATCATGAGATGGCAGAGGACAGGGTCCTGGATGGCAGTAGCAGAACAAATAGTAGGATCACAAGCCAAGACTTCTGGAGAGAAAACTGTAACCAACACAGAGATCTGCTTAGAAAAAAAATCCCATGAGAAACAGCTCTGCCGTGGAGTCCATGAGAGCTGGTTGATTTTCAAGGTTGACTTTTAGCTCCTTCAAGCTCAAGAATGGTTGATGCCAACAAGCAGAAACCAAGCAAAGGGGGCAGGAGGCCTGCATGTGTGAGCAAGCATCTCACACCTGGACTCAGGCATAAAGAGGAGGTGTACCAGAGACAAAATCAGAGACATGTGATTCAGGAGGAATAGTGAGATGCTGTCTGACTGTGGAAGTTCAGGAAAACCAAACCTCAGCTGAAGTAGGGTATGACAAAAATTGTAAATAGCAACAAGAAAGGTTTCTACAGGAGCATCAGCAGCAAAAGAAAGACTAAGGAAATCATTCCCTCACTGCTAAATATATTAGGACCCATGGTAAAAAAAAAGGATGTGGAGATTTCAGGTATTCCAGGCTCCTAAGACCAGTGATATTGTCCAGAGTGACATAGACACACACTCAATGGAAGACAGCCAGGTAAAGAAACATTTTTAGAAAGTGGACTTACACTTTTCCCAGGACGTGATGGAGCAAATAATCCTACAAACCATTTACAGATATCAAGAGACTGAGAGCACTCAGCATGCATTTATGAAGGGGAAAATACGCCTGATCAACCTGATCACTTTCTACAATGAGGTTACTTGTTCAATGTGCGTGGAAAGAATGGTGGATAGCATTATTCTGGACTTTGCCACAATATCTGATACTCTATCCCATAACACCCTCACAGACTGGTGAAGTGTGGGTTAAAAAAGTGAAAGGTGAGGTGGATTGAAAACTGATGGACAGACCTCAGGTGCTGCAATCAGTGCCATAAAGCACAGAGACCAGTTATGAGGGCTTCCCTCCACGATAATAATTTTCCTGTCCTGTTTACTATCTTCGTTACATGACAAGGAAGTTCACAGAATCATAGAATAATTTAAGTTGGAAGGGAGCCCTGGAGATTATCTAGCCCAACCTCCCTGTTCAAGCTGGGTCATTTTGAGCACATTTATTGGGATTGTGTCTAGATGGCTCTTGGAATACCTCCAGGGAAAGAGACTCCATGACCTTCATGGGCAATCTATTCCAATGCTTAGTAAGCTTCACAGTAAAGAAATCCTTCTTCATGTTCAGCTGCAACTTCCTGTGTTTAAGTTTACACCTTTTGCCACTTGTATATCACCTGGCAATATCTAGAAGAGTCTGGCCCCATCCTCTTGAAACCCCCCTTTCAGATATTTCTATGCCCTGGCCAGATGCCCCCTCTTTTGGCTGAACAGGCCCAGCTCCCTCAGCCTTCTGTTACATTAGAGATGCTCCAGACCTTAGTCATTCTAGTAGCCCTTTGCTGGACTTGCTCCAGGAGCTCCATGTCTCTCTTGTACCGGGGAACCAGAACTGGGTACAGCACTTCAAGTGAAGCTTCACCAGGGCTGAGCAAAGAGAGAGAGGATTTCTTCCCTTTACCTGCTGGCGATGCTCTTCAAAATGCAGGACAATGGTAGCAACATTTGAACAAACTGAATGGAGGACAGTGGTTTGGGATAGATGTCCCAAACACAGAGGGGTCTCATTTTCTACCTTCCAGTGACTTTGACTGAAATCTTCCAGATTAAGTACTTATTTGAGTACTCAATGAAAAGCCATGTACGCAGCTGCTGTTAATTACAATAGATGAAGTAAAATACTTAAGTCTTGCAGAATCAGGTCTACACAATACTTAGGCCTGTAACACTTGTCTGCTTGCAAGCTGGAAAGATACCTGACCTGGCACAGGTAGCCTGTACCCCACAGATGAAAGACCCCATGTGAGTGCAAAACAATACTGTGCTCTGCCACATTTCCTGGTTTTATTTTTTTTCTCCTCCCCCAAGTGCTATGCGTATAACGTAAACAGAATTTCAGACAGGGGGCACTTTAATCCATAGGAAAAGTCTTCCATTCTCCTCAATTATAATATTTCACCTTATTTTTTTTTTTTAGTCTTTAGATTAAAAAGGCCTGTCTGATCTCTCTTTGCACTCCATGGCCTAGAGGACAAAACATTTGTTGGTCAATCACATACAGTCTTCTCTTAATTTTGGCTATCAAACTGATGTGTGGCTTCGGGCAAGTTAATTCATCATCTGAATTGCCTTTGTAAAATGGGGACCATGACAGTAGCATCCTTTTGAAAGGGCTTTCAGATGTAGACCAGGCCCTTACCCAGTGAGTAAGAACTGAACATGCTGTGCTTTAGTGCCAAAGATGCAGGTTGTCTGTGCCGGGGGAGATCAAAACCTCTCTGACGCATGGATAAATTCCAGCAGAGATAAGAACATATTAATGTCATTATACAAGGCATTGGCAACGTTTCCCACAGCACACTGTGCAAGTTTCTTGTTGCCCATGCTTTGGAAAGGTTTACCTAACTGAAGAAGGTATAGGATAATACTGCCAAAACAATTAGGAAGAGGGGACATTAATGACTTCAACTTTCTTAGTGTAGTAAAACCTTTGTTTTGTCAGAGGTTATGACTTCTCCAGAGAAATACAGCAAAGGAGGAGATCTGAACAAAAAAAAGAGGGAGAAGGAATCAATCAACCATTGTTTGACATGGAAGCAAATGAGCAGTGACTGCAGACATGAAAATGCCTGAAAGGTTTATCCTTTCCATACAAATTAAGTTGTGTGTGCTTAGGCTAATAGCTTAACAAGATCACAAGGAAGTGCCTAGTTGCTTTGTGAACAGTATTGCATGATTACTGGTGATACCTCAGATGGGCCTGTGACAGGAGAAAATGTGTTATGGAGCTGTATTTTCTGTCCCCCTGATTCTCTCGCTTGCGGTTCCTTCTAACTCCTACCTGCACCTGGTGGCAGTAACCACGCTGATCTGAGCAAAAGTAAAATGGGGGCATCCAGCCTCAAGCTATTTTAAAGACCACTGTGTGGTAACATTTTAATAGCCTGCTCTAAAAATGACTCTGGCAAGAGAGGCACAGAACTACTTGAATGAAGCTTGTAAGCTACAAAGATCTGGAATAAATCTGGAATAAATGGTGAAAGCTTTTAACTATAATTAAATCCACTGAATGTAATTTTTAAATGTCTCATCCAGAAGGAAAAATGTTTATGTGTAAGTTTTGTTAGTGTTGAATTATTTGCACAAATCCGTTGAAAACGAGCCTGTGTGATGACTAGGATTTTACTTTTTTTCCGTTGATAAAATAAAAAGCAGATGAGATAAATGGAGCTGCCACAGATGTGGCTGCTATTTCTTCATTATCTGCCTGCCTTGAGCAAACTGTAACGGAGATGGTGAGATGCTGGATCCTGTCCAATAATGAAAGACTCTCCTCAAAGCTACAATATGCTTTCAAGCCGCAGACGTAAGTTCAAGCTGCTGAAAAACCCGCTTGCACAATCTTGTTTAACTCCATCGTTGCTGTGCCTACAGAACTCAAGGTCTGCGACTTGCATGGAAAGAAACACGCATTTCCCCCTGCCTTCACCACAGACAAAAATCTGAGGCACTGGCTATTGTGGCAGGTATGTGAGGCAGTGTCTGAGAAGCCTGCTGTTTTTAACCCATGTGCTGTAGGAACAGAAGCTCAGAGTTCCATTCCTGCTCAAAAGACAAGGTGATGGAAAGATGAGAGGCTGGAGAGTAAAGGGATAGAGACATGGAAACATGCTGGACATACATGTGAATAATCAACACAAAATGTGAGGGGGTGCATTTTCCTTTCCAACTTCACACAAAAACTAAAAAATATAGGAAAACTTCTTAAATACTTTCAAATTTGAAACAAGCCCAATTTAGACTTTTTCTTTTTTTTCAGATATTGCTTAAAAGTTTGCCTATGAAATTGTCAGCCTTGGATTAGAACCTGGGTTAAAATTAACATGGATAATTTGATATTTCCTGTAATTTAGAAATCAGCAGACTAGCATCACAGCATCCTTCCCCTGGCTGAGGGCCATCACCTAATTGTGGGGTGCCTCAAAGGAAAGTGCAACAACCTCAGCAATTACAGAGCAAGCTGTCCAGTGGCGGAGTTTCTTCTTCACTCCTGTCATTTAACAGTTGAGCTATCCTCCTAAGCGCAGGTGCTTATATACAAAGAATTTGATGTATGCTCTCTTCCACAGGCTGTTCCAGAAATTCAGAGATTTTATTTTCTTAATCTCGTTAACCTTCATTACCTTCTTTATCAGACATCCCTGGCCCCAGCCATGACGGAAATGGAATGGAAGAACCCTAGCTCAGCAGCGCTGCCTGAGAGAAAACATAGTCCCTCCTATTAAGCCAGCTAGGGAAAGGCTGGAGCTCTGAGCAGCTAGAGCACACTTTACCCCACACTGCAGGATCACAGAATGGTTGAAGATGGAAGGGACCTTGTCTAGATGACATCTAGCCCACTTTCCCTTCTCACAGCAGGGGCACCTCAAACAGGTTTTGTGTTCCTCCACTCATAGAGACTCCACAGTCAACGACAATAGCGCACAGTGCATTCCATCAGATCCCAGGTATTTGTCCAATTTTGGTTTCTTTAATGTTTCCTAACCTTATCATTCTTCAGCCAGGGCAAGTTAACATTGCCCTGAACTTTTTCCTTGGTCTCAGGGACCTAGGATTCCTGAAGGCTGAGGCAAAGAAGTCACAGACTAACTTGATCTTTTCTGTATTCTTTGTCATCAGATTCCTTCTCCATGTAGTCACCCACCCACATTTTGTCTAGGGTGTCTTTAACTTCTGATGACACTGTAGAATATTTTTTTAGCTGAATGTCCCCTGCTATATGAAACTGGGGGTGAGCTTTGGTTTTCCTGAACCCATCCTTTCATAGTCAGACAGCATCTCACTATTCCTCCTGAATCACATGTCTCTGATTTTGTCTCTGGTACACCTCCTCTTTATGCCTGAGTCCAGGTGTGAGATGCTTGCTCACACATGCAGGCCTCCTGCCCCCTTTGCTTGGTTTCTGCTTGTTGGCATCAACCATTCTTGAGCTTGAAGGAGCTAAAAGTCAACCTTGAAAATCAACCAGCTCTCATGGACTCCACGGCAGAGCTGTTTCTCATAGGATTTTTTTCTAAGCAGATCTCTGTGTTGGTTACAGTTTTCTCTCCAGAAGTCTTGGCTTGTGATCTTACTATTTGTTCTGCTACTGCCACCCAGGACCCTGTCCTCTGCCACCTCATGGTCCTTGCAGCCAAGGCTGCCACCAGTCCTTATACCCCCATCTAGCTCCTCCTGGTTTGGAATTATCTGGTCCAACTGATCACCTCTTTTCTTTGCTTATTGGTCAGTTGTGTCAGCAAGTTGTTTACTCTTGCATTGAAAATATCTTGAATTTCAGGTCTATTGCAGGAAAAAATAATAACAAAGAATACTTAGTTTCAGAGAAGTTAGTAGCTTCTAACTTCATAGATGTAGGTTTTTCCTAACTGCGTAAATGGTAGTCTCTACCTAGAACACATATCTGTAGTTTTTGCTTTATGTACAAGTCAGGAATATATAGGTTTGGATATAGGGCCGAGGACTACAGTGACCTATTCTTCAAATGAAATCGGCACAGATGTCAGTTCTTACATTCCATCAAGCAGTGCAATAACAGTTCAGTTTGTCATCATGTTGTCTATTTTAGGAGCAAGACATACATTCTGCTGGACAGAAAAAACGTTAATGCACTTTTGCATTTCTGAAAGATGTTTACTGTGTAGATTTGTGAATGTGTACCCAGTGACATGGACTTTAAACTTACATTTTTACTATATTAATTTGCCATTTAATTTTACTACATTAAATTTGTCATTTGTACTAAGCTTATTTGCTTTTTGTGCTAGTAACTCTACTGTGTGTAAGACTTTTATAGTGCATCCAGGAAAGATGTTACCATACAGTGAAAGCCTCTGAAATGGAACTAATTCTTGGCCCACTACCTACTTAATTTTTAAATAATATTAATAGTTGAAAAGAGTTGCTTGATTTTGTTTTGAAGCTTTTTGGGGGAGGCAGGGTGGATGGTGGTTTGTATACAAACTGAAATGGAGGGATTCTAAAAACATTTTGCCTGCCAATCTGGTAATTATAAGCAGGATTATCTCAGATAGGGGATGAGACCATCTTTTAACTTCAGTGAGTGCAGAACCACCATGTGGAATGGGGCATTGTCCTTTTACCACCGTTAGCTGTGCTCTCTCTAGCTGAAAGATTCCTCAGGTATATTCCAAGGCCCTGGCTGGAAGAGGAAAAGGAGAAAGGAAGATGAGTGCATAAAAGGATAGACAGAAATGCTCTAGTGCATCCCACAGGCCACTGGGAAATCAATGCTTAAGGTGCTGTTGCTGTAGACTTAGATGCTGGTCTTAATGCTGTAAAATAGATTCCACCCTGTGACACTTGGAGCAGCTGCTTGGGGAATAGTCCTTGCGAGTATAGTTGTCTTACAAAAAAATCTTTCATCCTGTTGCCTGAGATGCCCTGAACCATGAGGGCTGCTGGCCAGAGAGCCTTCAAGAATGATTTTTTTTCTCCATTGTCACCAGATTTCCAAGTCTTCTTGCTCCTTTGGCATGTTGTCAGATCCTGCTTTAAAGTACAATCAAGTCAGTCTTATGCAGAAGGTGATACTTGCTGAATTTGAAGAAACTGTGAAGTGTTTCTGTACTACTACATACACACAACAAGAGTCCAAAATTTCAACCCTTTTCCAAGCAAGTAAGCTCTTTAGCATAGAGAAGTTAATCACAATTTTCATTTTGCCAGCTCCAGTTAAGTTCAGTGTTTTCAAACTTGGAGCAGTGTATGTTCTGGCACACTTGACTTTTGCAGTAGCATGACAACTTAAAATATTTTAGAAACAGATTTTATTTTCTTAATAAATTATTTGTTTTATAAATTGAAAATACAAAATTAGTATCCTTACTTGTTTATTAAAAGAGATGTAGTGTTTTCATGCAGAGTGAAGTAAGTGGAAGGCAGTGAAAAAAGAACAGATGGAAAGCAGGGGTGACCTCTGTGTTAAGCCTTGACTAGTCAAGGCTCAGATGGAAATAAAACAAAATGACACTGTTCCTAGAAAACCTGGGACAGTAAGCAGTAGCTTGTTTGTGTTAACTAGCTGCCTGCTGCAGTGTTGAGGCTGAAGCTGCTAGCTGCAGAAAATGCTTTAGAAGTTGATTGCACATGCAAGATCTCATGTGAATATAATAAATTTTCTACCGTGCTGATGTGGGTCCATTCTCTCCCCATTTATTGTGCATTCAGCCAACACTCTGTATGCATTACAAAATTCATACTAAGATGGGGAATGCTTAGAAATCAAAGCATAGAAGCATTCTTTTTTGTCTGGACTTCTAGAAATTGCAGGTTACAACATGTCCAGTCAAGAAACTACTATTGCTTGTCACTAAGTTGGAGCTGGCTGTACTCAGGATCAAATCAGAATTGTAGAATCATAGAATAGCCTGGGCTGGAAGGACCTTAAATTTCATTTAGTTCCAATCCCCTGTCCTGAGCAGGGACATGTTCCACTTGACCAGGTTGCTCCAAGCCCCATCCAAACTGGCCTTGAACACTACTGGGGATGGGGCAGCCATAGCTTCTCTGAACAACCTCCTCCTGTGCCTCACCACCCTCACAATAAAGAACTTAGTCCTAAAATCCCTAATCTATATCTCTCCTCTTTCAGTTTAAAGCCATTCCCTTGTCCTGTCACTACATGTCTTTGTAAAAAGCCTTTCTCCAGATTTCTTATAGGCCTCCTTTAAGTATTAGATGACTGATCAAGGTCTCTCCTAAGCCTTCTCTTCTCCAGGCTAAACAAGCCTGACACTCTCAGGTTGTCTCCATAGCAGAGGCACTCCAGCTCTCTGATCATCTTCGTGGCCTCCTCTGTACTCACTCGAGCAGGTCCATGTCCCTCTTGTTTTGGGGGACCCAGAGCTGGATGCAGCACTGCAGGTGGGGTCTCACAAGACCGAGTAGAGGGGCAGAACCACCTCCCTTAACCTGCTGGTCATGCTCCTCTTGATGCAGCCCAGCATGCAATTGATTCCTGGGCTGCAAGTGCACACAACTGGGGCTTGTTGAGCTCAAAATCTGTGTTTTCTTTCTTTCAAGGACAGTTATCCTATGACAAAACTAATAAAGTCCCTCCACTTGTTTTCACAGTGGTGTCAGAGCTGAAGAAAAGGTGCAATTTCATACATGTTCCTCCTAACAGTGTTCAGTTCTTTCAGATCCATCTAGGCTTAGCCTTCTTGCCTGAAATATTTACTTTTACTAACTTCTATCGCCAGAAACATGACAGAACACAGCCGTGTAGCTGTAGTCATTATGCTGAATACTTCCTCATACTCTGACAGGAGCTCTGTCCTCCAGCTCTCCTAACAGGTACCTCCTCCAAAGCAATGAGACTCACTGTCATGGAGCATGACAGTAGTTTCAACAAAATACATTTAATCTCTTTCTCTGGATAACTTAAATGCTTCGGTGCAAGTACACTTGTTTATTGACATTTAATATGACTTTAGAGCTGTGCTCATTTCTGCAAGAAGAGTTTAAACATCAGGCAAAGCAGAAAGCATGGTTGAGCAAGCAGTTGGTAACATATTCACATCAGTGAAAACAGGTATCAGGCAATTTGTAATGCAAGAAGTACAGAATTAACCCTTCTGTGAATAGGACAAGTCTGCCAGTTTCTAAAAGATACTTATAAACAAAAGTGAATTTTAATAACTGTTTTTAAAAATTAAGCATCCCAATACAATTTTGATACCAAGTTGTGAACCTAGAGAAGTGTCTTATTTGTCTATAAAAGTCAAACAGGAACATTTCAAGATTTTTAGTAAATATTTGCACTGCTTTCAATTGAAATAGCCAGCAGAATTGATAGAGACCTAACATAACATCAATTTGTTGCCAGTTTACAGTTGTCCATGGAAAGTGGAGTTGGATTCAGAGTTAGACTCAAGCTGGACTCAATGATCCTTATGGGTCCTTTCTGATTCTCAATTCAAACTGAGGGAAGAAAATATCATTAAATGTCATTGTAGAACAATTGGATTCAGGATATGAAAACCAGTGCAGAGACTGTTTGTAAAGCTGGTTTCCTTGTTTTGTACTTTAAACAGCTATATGCTTTTTTAAAAAAGACTTCTGATCCAAGTCCTTGAGAAAGATTTTCCTCAGAACATGGAATTTCATCTTGGAGTGCAGCAGAGCTTGAAGCCAGCACAAGAATTTGCATTTTGGCTTTGTACTGCCCAGATTTATTTAAAACTAGATGACTAAACTGTAAAGGAATCGAAGTTTCCAAACTCTGTGCTTGAACTTTGTATACCAATAACGTGTTGGATGTTTGAGGCATCAGTTCAGTTTTACAAAGCCAGGGGTTTTCACCTAGGGATACATCAACTTGAGCAGATGATCTTGTTTCTGTCTTGACCAAAACATTTTGTGAATTACAAATGTTTGTATGACATACAGTCAAATAAAGATGCTTTGTGGATTAAAAAGTTCTCACCCACTTATCTGGCCACATTGTGCATCTTGTGTTGTCTTCCAGAGTGCAGAGGATCTCTTCATTTTCTGCCAGGGTCAGCTGGACGTGTTTTGCAAGCAAACTTGGGTGGAGCACTTCTGATGGTTAGTCTTTAGTTAGAAACTCCAGAGTGTCAGACTTCCTGGGAATAAAGGTAGTTTCCCATCCTTAAGAAGAGAGGGAGACATGGAGCAAAGTTTTGTATCAGTTTTTTTCCATAAAATTCTTTTTATATTCATATTTGTACTCCCAAAGGGTCCTTCAGTTGTTCTGGTATCAGCGTTCTCAGATGTAGTATTAAGAGTATTTTCAAGATAAAAGAAAAGCTAGGACTTGGGATATTTCTATAACATTGCTTGTCTGATCACGATCAGATACTGTATAACTTCATGTTAGCAGCCTAGTTTAACAACTCATCCAGATTTTAATAAAGCTCATTATCCAGACTTTATCTTTTGAATCATTATTCTTCCAACTAATTTTCATCATTTTAAAGTACAATTTAAACTTCTCCTTGAAGTGTTCCAGGTGGCCGAGTGAGAGCAGCACTGGCAATATTTCAGGCTGGAGGCCCACACCAAGCTGTGTCGTGCTGACCTTTTTCTACTAGAATCAAAGGACTTCAGGATAAAGTTTTATATTAGGAGTAACTGAACAATTAGAGGTAATGGAACAGTTACACTTTATCATTTTCAAATAGATCTGTGCAGTAAATACTGAAATGAAATGATGCTGTCTGTGTGTCGTTCTGAGGATCCACAGACCCACAGGAGTAGTGGGACTTCACATCTCCTGCCAACCATTTTAAATTTTGAAAATAAGACTAACTCCATATAACTCCAAATGAAGGCACATGGCCAAGAAATCAACTTTAACTTTCTTGGCTTCCAATAGATTCAGAGCTTCCAAACACAAAGCCAAATTACCAACACATTGCTCTCATAAGACCCCTTGAACAGAGAATGGGGCAACCCAGCATTCACACTGATGGAACTCGGGTGTGGTTTCAAGTTCTCCCATTAGACTTGCCCACCTCCATTTTTGAAGATTGCTTTGCTAAGTGTGTGAGTACTAAAAGCACTACTTCAGCACTACTAACACGAGCAATTTGCTTATCCATATTTACATTGTAGCATATCCATCAGTTGCATAAAGCTTGTTACTGCATACCTTAGCACAAAGCAATCACCACACACAGTTAGGTCTGTCAGCCATTGTATTAGTTAGCGTATTGACATATTGCCTAAGTATGTGGTATGTCTGTTGCCTATAATATTAAATTAACCAGAACCCTTAATCCAGCATGAAACATCTTGTTTATTTCTCCTTACATTTTGTAGGTATGTTCCTCCTTCCTTTTGGCTTTCACAAATAGTCCTTTTCCCCAGTACACATTTGTTGAAGGGAGTGAACAAAATTCCACACTTCCATTTTGGAAGGCAGTTTTAAGGTACCCCTAGTGAAGTTCTTAAGCTACACCCACTTACCTTAAGATTAGGCCCCTGCATTGTTCAGCAGAGGCAGAATCAAGGCAGGAGGGTTGCAGGTACTTTCCCTAGCCCATCTTTACCACTGTCTGTACTTCTGCAGCCAAAAAGCTATCTTTTTCAGCCTCTACTAGCAGATGATGTCCCCTGTCACGCCCCAAATGCTGTGTGAGTTGTGTCAGCTTTTATAGAATTCACCTAATAATATCATCTCAGATTAAGTCATCAGGATGCTTACCTCAAAATATATTGTACCATGATCTTATATCTAGTGCGTGTTGCATTTTTGTGTCAGACTTGCTAACAAGCTCACTTTAAGCTGAGAAACACAACTTTAAACCTTGCCTTTGAGAAGCAGAAGCCTAATGCTCAGAAACTCACTAAACTTGGTAACGAGCACCCTTTCAATGGCAGTTGCCACTTTTGTCATCACTCTTGGATCTCAGTCGAAAAGGCTGTGCCTAGTTTCTGTAGGTGATTCCTTTGCCTTCCTCCACCCTTGCATGTTTTCAGTACCCAGACAGACAAATCCACAACTGACCTGACTGACTGGTACTTTAGAAGAAGTTGGAAATATGTCTGGTTGACTCCAACATATTTCTATGTAAGATGATTTGGTAAAGGTAGGAGAAAGTCTTCAATGTCCTATTTGCTGTAGGTTTAAGTGACCACACACTTTATTTATTTGAGAGATATTTTGTGATTGCTATGGCTATTTTCCAGGTTTCTGAAATGTTTTCCAGGTGTCTCAGTGATGTCCCAGTATAAGCAAAGCCTATAGGCTGCAACTTCTCTGAAAGTAATCAAGTTCAGGTAATTATAAGTCAATGTCAAATTTCATATTAATTCCATTAATTCCAATTTCATACCTGGAATATTTTCCTTTCCTATAATATTCTATTTTTCTACAGAGTTTGTTGCACATTAGTCATTCTGGAGGGAGTGAACAAGTTACTTCACTTCTAAATGTATGTTATCAATAGTTATCAATACAGTATAAATATCAGTACACTTGTCAATAAATGTATGTTATCAATAGCTTGCAAAATGACATTAATGATTTCAGTTTAGTAGCAAATCTATGCAAGACTATATTCATTCTCCATCTTTGATATTTTGCTATCTGCAATTAGATAGAGTTGCACAGCAATGGAAGAACTTTCACATGGATAAATCCAGGCAAATTTTTTCCACAGAGCAATCCCTGAAATAATTTTGGGAATGTAATAAGAGGATTATCTACCCCAGCAACCTCCTTTCTGCTTTTTGTGTGGCCCCCGAACTTCTTCTAGGACCCCCTAACTACTATGAAATATGACAATAACTTGCAGTTATTTAATATGTAAGAGATCTTTGAAACAAGTTTAATTCAATTCAAATGCATAATTATACTTCTGACCTTTTCAGTTTTGTTCCACAGAAAGGCCCACTCTTGACATTCAGGATAAAGTTATGTTAATGGTCACAATAAAATTTATATAGATTGTTCTTCTGCTCTGAAAAAATCCTAATAATAAAACACTAGTCTAGCACAGGAAAAACATGTTTTAGTGAGATTCTTGGAAACAAGCAGAAAGTCCACTTCTAAATAGCTATTTTGGTAGTTCTTAGCACTGCTCATCGCACATGGTTATTAGTGCGAGTCTGAGTCACATTTTCAAGATGTCTTTAGCTCTACAGAGAGAATTTATAACCTCTAAACATGGCAATAAATCTTGGTCTTGTTACTGAAAGATAGGTATCTTCAGGACATGTTCAGAAGACCTGAATAAATGCTCAAAGTAGTAAACCACAGAGTCAGCCAAAGGTAAGAACACACGCAGAAACTGCTGTGCTTTATAGAAAACTTACACCGGATTAACTCTACGAGGTTTATAGAATCATAAAATAGTTAGGGTTGGTAAGGACTGTAAGATCATCTAGTTCCAACCCCCCTGACATGGGCAGGGACACCTCACACTACACCATGCCAATCAAGGCTCTGTCCAGCCTGGCCTTGAACACCGCCAGCAATGGAGCATTCACAACTTCCCTGGGCAACCCATTCCAGTGCCTCACCACCAATATAAATATCACCACCATATCCAATCTAAATTTCTCCTGTTTAAGTTTGAACCCCTTACCCCTTGTCCTCTCACTGTAGTCCCTAATGAAGAGTCCCTCCCTGTCATCCCTATAGGCCCCCTTCAGATACTGGAAGGCTGGGTCTCCATGCAGCCTTCTCTTCCACAGGCTGAACAGCCTCAACTTTCTCAGCCTGTCTGTATAAACTTAAGTATTTGATATTAGGTAATGGAAGCAGAAAACATAATTCTATACCATGTCAAAGAAGCAGCATAACAGTGGATTTATTAGTTGTAAAAATATATTTTCTTTATGTAATATTGAGAAACAAAGCCATAGAAACCAAAAGGGTCACCAAAAGGGCTTGAGAGACCTTTCTCATGATAGCTCAAGCTCCAAAAGCACTGTGGCTGTGTGCACAGATCTTGACAGTTTCAGCCCCTACAGCAGCTTCTGTAGCATACTGACCTTTAAACTGTGCTTCTCTGCAATCTTTAATGCCCCCACTATTTAACTGAACAAGAGTGGGATCTTAGGCATGGCTTGAAATGCTGGCACTTAACTCACTGACACAGACATTATTTAGAACTGAATGCTTTCTGCCAGAAAAAGAGAGAACATTATATGCTGGTCCTCTTTATGTACAAACCCTAAATATTTGACTTGGTGGCATACATGAGATCTACACTGAATATTGCTCTCTGCTAAAGTTACAGCCATTCCTTTATTGCCATGGTTTCCAGCTCCAGACATCAAGTTCAGCCACTCTGTTATACCTTCAGTAACTTCAGTAAATATTTTCTCCATATCCTCTTCTTCCCATACAACACTGTGGTCCGAGCATCTATAGAAGTCAGATAAACAATGTATGTCCATCACTTACTTAATGACTACAGTCATAGATGGAGTACTACCTTGTTTTAGCATAGTTTTTGATAATTGTGAGGAATTGTGAAAAACCAGGTTATGGTCAGTGATTCCATTTTTGAGAAGGCACAATTGTTTTCCATGTTAATGTTCATCATTAAAATAAATAAACTTATCCTGTTCTGAGGTGATAAGCTGAAAAATTTGGCAGAATAAATTAGCATCGGAAGAGCAGTTCCTTTTACATTAATTTTACCACGTTTTCCTTGCACAGGAGGCACATTTTTTTTGTTGCCTTGGATGTATTACATTGTATTGCCAGCCAGAGAATCATGAAGTCAAAAAAAAAAAAAAATAATGGTTAGCATCTGCTGCCTGTATACATCAACATCTATATCCATGTGTTTAAGCAAGGATACTCAGTAGGGATTTATAACCCACCAACAAGTAAATACTTGAATTATAACTAAGACTTAATCCTACAAAAGGGAACAAAGGTAGGCAGTGGACTCTTCTCCCACGGGACAACTCATGGGTAGGATAACGGATTCAAAGACCTTGATGCATTATTTTGTATCCTATGTCACAGAGAAAGTCTACTGTCCCTTTTTAATCAATAGCCATTAAAACAGCCTTCCAGAATGTTCCCTTGCTAAAAAATTAGCATATTTACATAAAAGCTCTCAGGTCCAAGTCGGTAACCAAGGAAGTACAGACAGAAGAAAGGATGGACTGCATTGTCCAGCTACAGGACTGGGATGCAAGACTGTTAGGTCCCCTACCTTGCTCTCACCCAGATGTACTGGAAGCCTCCTTCAGGGCTGATGGGATTAGCCTGCAACTCAGCTAGGTGCCTAACTTAATTCTTCACTGCTGAGTGTCCTGTGTATGTTTTTTAATCATCAGGAAGAAAGGAGAAAAATAAGGCTTAAACAGAGGTTTTGTGCCCAGCTACCTAACAGAATGGAATGTAGACCAGCAAGTCGTTACAGAAATGGAACCACAGAAGATCACCTGCAGGGTGCTGCTTCCTGCGATGCCACCCTGCAGTCAGGCAGCTGTGAACTCTGGTGAGGTCCTGCCTCTGAAACATGCAGACCGCTTAGGAGATTTTGCACTAAGGTGTAAAAGGCTTTGGCCAGAACAAGGCAGTCTTCTACTTACCAGTACTGAGTCGTGGAGCAATATTTAAAAGCCACACAAAATAGACATACTGTTTGGGATATTCGTGATTTTTAATTACTCTGTTCTTTACTAAAACTGTCAGAACTGGCTGAGACCCTAAACTAGTCTATGGGTATGTGTGTTTCATCTCTTCACATGAACTGAGACAACTCTTTTGCTATTTCATAATGCAGCTGGCTTTACTTGAGTTGCTCTAGGGTAACATTTCTGCCTCAGTTATTATTTCTGTCTAGTTAAATGAATTATCAAGCTGGATCTGTTTAATTTGAACCCTTCCCTATTTCGGGGGGGGGGGGGGGGAAAAAAAAAAAAAAGAAGGGAAAAAG
>JANRGW010043322.1:0-47650 GCA_024733675.1 Psilopsiagon aymara | reverse complement strand
CAGGAGCAGAGGGAAGAAAAAGGGGGAAGTGAGTGAACAAACTGCGTGGCTGATTTATGGCTTAAACCATGACACTGATGTAAAGTTCCTGATATTTTGGAAGCTGCTACTCATTGATGGATAACTGGATGTAATATGTTAAAAAATGAGACCAGAGATCATGACATAAAAAGCAGATAAAAAAATGGTGTTAAAGTTCCTTTTTATTTTTCATGGCACAATATTGAAATACTCAGTTTTCACTTTGGCAAAGTCAAAATTTGGATGAAATGTGTACCAGTTATCTCACAAGGCACAGACTTCATAATAGCAATGTAGTTTAGTTTAAATGTTGTAAGATGACAATTCAGACCCTATAAGGGATGGGAACAATTTAGGTGTAGTTCAGATTTTGAAATATTAAAGTGGCATGATTATCCTATGGAAATTTACACTCATTTATGTTTTGTGTAGCTCCAACAAGCAGTAATTACAAAATGTATGATCATTAAAATGAAAACATATAATCAGAAAATAATAAACAAATATACCAAATTTCAGGTTTTATAGCAATATGACAGACAAAAAATCATCTAATGGTCAACATTTCCTGTTGCAACAAGGTGTTTATCTATATACAATCTAATAAACAAGCAAAAGGATCACATGTTTCTGGACTATGCTTAGAAATTTCCCTTTAAATTTAACTTTGTCTGGAAAGCTAGGGATCAGGTTAGGAAAGCTAAAGCCCACTTAGAAATAAACTTGGCTAGGGATGTGAAAGAAAACAGGAAAGGATTCTATAATTACACTGCAAATAAAACACAGACTAGGGACAATGTGGACCCTCTCCAGAAGCTATCAGGATAACTGGCTACCCTGGATTTGGAGAAGGCTGAGGTTCTTAATGACTTCTTTGCCTCAACCTTCACTGGCAAATGCTCTGACCACACCACCCAAGTCTTGGAAGGCAGATGCAGGGACTGTGAGAATTAAGATCTTAGGCTTACGGCAGAAGAAGATCAGGTTCAAGACCATCGTAACACACACAAGTCCATGAGATCTGATGAAATCCATCTGCGGGTCCTGAGTGAGCTAAGCCACTGTCCATAATATTTCAAAAATTATGGCAGTCAGGTGAAGTTCCTGACGACTGGAAAAAGGGAAATATAACCCCCATTTTCAGAAGGAGAAAATGGATGAGCCAGGGAACTACAGACCAGCCAGCCTCACCTCTGTGCCTGGCAAAATCTTTAGCAGATCCTCTTGAAAGGCATGCGAAGGCACATGAAAAAAACAAGGTTCTTGGTGACAGCCAGCATGGCTTCACTAAGGGGAAATCCTGCCTGACCAATTTGGTGACTTTCTATGATGGGACTACAGAACTGATGGGCAGGGGTAGAGCAGTTGATGTCATCTACCTGGAGTTGTGCAAAGCGTTTGACACTGTCTCACATGACATCCTTGCCTCTAAATTGGAGAGACATCAATTTGATAGGTGGACCACTCAGTGGATAAAGAACTGAATCGACAGCCACATGCAAAGAGTTGTGCTCAACAGCTCAATGTCCAGCTGGAGACCAGTAGTGAGTGGTGTCCCTCAGAAATTGGTGTTGGGACCGGTCTTGTTCACCATCTTTGTTGGTGACATGGACAGTGGGATTGTGTGCACTCTCAGCAAGTTTGCTGATGACACCAAGCTGCGTGATTCAGTTAATATGTTGGAGAGAAGGAATGCCATTGAGAAGGATGTTGACGTGCTTCGGAGGTGGGCTGATGCCAACCTGATAAAGTTTAACCATGACAAGTGCAAAGCCCCACACCTGGGTCAGAGTAATCTCAGTCACAGCTACAGGTTGGGCAGAGAAGAGATTGACAGTGGCCCTGCAGAAAAGCATTTGGGGGTGTTGGTGGATGAGAGAATGAACATGAGCCAGCGGTGTGCACTTGTAACCCAGAAAGCCAAGCATATTGTGGGCTGCATCAAAAGGAGCTTGACCAGCAGGTCAAGGGAGGTGATCCTGCCCCTCTACTCAGCTTTCATGAGACCTCGCTTGGAGTGTTGTGTGCAGTTCTGGTGTCCTCAACATAAAAAGGACATGCAACTATTGGAACAAGTCCAGAGGAGGGCCACGAGGATGATCAGGGGACTGGAGCACCTCCCGTATGAAGACAGGATGAGAAAGTATGGGCTGTTCAGCGTGGAGAAGAGGAGGCTGCGTGGAGACCTAATAGCAGCCTTCCAAAATCTGAAGATGACCTCTATATACACTGGGGAGAGACTCTTCGTTAGGAACTGTAGTGATAGGACAAGGGGTAACGAGTTCAAACTTAAACAGGGGAAGTTTAGATTGGATGTGAGGAAGAAATTCTTTACTGTAAGGGTAGTGAGGCAGTGGAATGGTTTGCCCAAGGAAGCCGTGACTGCTTCATCCCTGGTGGTGTTCAGGGCCAGGTTGGACATAGCCTTGGGTGATATGGTTTACTGTGAGTTGTCCCTGCTCATGGCAGGGATGCTGAAACTAGATGATCTTAAGGTCCTTTCCAACCCTAACCTATGATTCTATTTACCAGAGATGCATTGATTTTTAGATGTGAAAGGCTCAGCCATTCTTTCCCTCTGTCAGATGGCATCATCAGGGTGTTATATTTGCGTGCTTTCATTCTTCATCAGAACAAAGCAGCACATAAGAACTCATCAGTGGGGCAAAATCGTTGTCTACACAGTTTATACTAGACAGATGTTTTAATTTCTGTAACCAGCAGGCAAGTGTTTTCTAACCAGCTGTAATGTGATCCAGTATTTGGTTACACTTGCTTCTGCCAACAAATGAAGCCACAGTGGAGTTGCCCTGGCTTACAGACTGTGATTAATCTTAAACTCTGATAAACTAAGTCTTTATCAATAAGACTGCTGTTGGCCCAATCATCATACAGCAGAAAACAGTTGAGAGAAAAGCTCTGTATCCAAGTTGCTAAGCATGAAATACTGGTTTGCTAAGGGAAAAATGTTCAGCTACACCTTTAGCCAGGCATACTCCCTAATTTAGTCCAAAAAGGTGAAAGAAACTGGTTTTGAAGAAATTGAGAGAGAGTGATTTTATCATCACCTGGGACAACGTCAGAACTCCAAGGGACCACAAAAAAGCTTCTGCGCTAGCTGATACATTTAAGAGCTTTCAGCAGTTTAGAATATTTACACACTTAGAAGTCATCATCTCTGGACACAATACTCCCTCTTACATGAAGAACCAGCACAAGAGCTATCCATTGTGTCAGGCTCTGTTTGATGAAAATATGGAATTTTTGCTGCACTTGGGGGTGAATTGCAGCAAGCTAGACAGCTTGCCGATATAAAGACATACACTATTTTATTAAAAAATAATAATAAAAACAGGACTCCATTAAGAAGGCCCTCAGGCTTTTTAAAAATATAGAGGAAAGTTATTTGCAAGCAATTGTAGCTTGCTTAGGCATACTGTCAACTATATGTCTTGAGCCATTTTACAAGTGCATACAAGTAGATGATAAGCATGTTAAAATACATTACTTACGTTTTTTAAATAAGTTATGTAGGTGAAAAGAATTAGAAGCAGGTGCAAGTACAGGCAATGCCACACTGAAACTTTTATTCCCCTTGTCCTGGGATACCATTCCTGGTTCAGTGATCTATGAACCTGCTTTATATTCCAAACCTGATATTTACCTCCACTGAAAAACTACTACTCTTCACTTACCTTCTGTCATATTTATACAATATAGCAAAATTAAATATTTTTATCATAACTTGCACATGTAATTCAGATTCTATCTTTATGTTTAAGGTTGGGGTTTTTTTAATGCACTTTAATGCACTTTGGGGTTATTAGATGCACTTTAACTAGCTTTGAAACAAAATCATTTTTACATTTTCTTTAAAAAGATTCTTCTTTCATGTCTTACATTGCCTGGTGTCTTATTTATACTTGTTCTGGTACATAATTATTCTTACCATAAAAAAATTCTCTCTTATATTGAGTGCCTATCCTGGTGCAAATTGTACCCATTGCCCCTTGTCTTCTGCGCGTGGGTCCATGAGAAGGTAGAGCCTCTGCCCTCTTTGTAGTCACCCGTCAAGTACTGAACTACAGTGCTGAGGTAATCCCCAAGCCTTCTCTTCTGTAGCCAGAAAGGGCCTAACTCCTTCAGTCCTTGTAGGACAGGTTCTCCAGCCTTTGATAATCTTTGTGGATCCTTTGGAATCTCTTCTGTCTGTGCTTCAGTATTGAAAGAATATTCTTGAATATTCATCCTCTGTGGGATTTGAATGTAAACGTGATTGTTTGATGCATAAAATTTGCCATTATTCAACATATTGAATTAGAGTAATCTTTAAACCTCCAAATGTTTAGTTCTCAGAGGCTTCAGTTTTTGCAGATTTTGACTCTTGAGTGATTCAGTTTTTCTTGATTATCTCTCTCATCACTGCTGACTGTGATAATTTTGGGATCAGAGGCCACATCTTCATATCAAGCACTATGAGAAGACACAGTAAGACTTACTGTGAAACTGCACATTAATTCAGGCATGAATTAATGGTCATACATTTTGTTTCCCTTTTGCAGCTTCCTTCGGTAACATTACTGATATTAACATCCCGCTCAGTTTTACTGTTAGACTGGTGCTGTCATTGTGATGTTGTGACATAGCTGAAATCTGTTTTTCTTGTGTAGCTGAGTGGAAAGTGTAAGCACATTTCCAATAAATTTATCACACAAGCTGTGTGGTGCAGTTGACATGCCAGAGGGCTGGGATGCCATCCAGAGGGACCTTGACAAGCTTGAGATACGGGCCCATGTGAGCCTTCTGAGGTTAAACAAGTCCAAGTGCAGGATCCTACACATGGGCTGGGCCATTGCTCAGTGCAAATGTAGGCTGGGTGAAGAATGGATTGAGAGAGGCCCTGAGGATTAAGACTTAGTGGTGTTGATTGAAAAAAGCTCAGCCTGACACAGTAGTGTGTGCAACTCAAAGAACTTTCAGCCAAACTGGCTGATGATTCAGCATCATCAGGAGCCCAGCTGAAATGCCTCTGTGCCAGTGCAGGCAGGAGATACAGGTCTGCACATGCCTTTGGGGACTACAATCTATTGGCATTACGGAGATGTAGCATAATGGCTCCTACTACTGAAGTGTTGGAGTAGAAGAATCCTCTTCAGGAAAGAGGGAGGGGCTGGGGAGAAGAGAAGAGAGTGTGCCCTTTACATCAGGGGCCA
The DNA here is from genome assembly GCA_024733675.1 of Psilopsiagon aymara. Lineage (NCBI taxonomy): Eukaryota > Metazoa > Chordata > Aves > Psittaciformes > Psittacidae > Psilopsiagon > Psilopsiagon aymara. The sequence goes on along the minus strand of JANRGW010043322.1, from coordinate 42,416 downwards.
ACTGGAGTGCAAAGAGCTCTTTTGGATGAAGGGCCCACTGAGAGCTTACAGATCAGGATTAAAGGGAGGGCAGGGACAGAGGACATTACAGTGGGGGTCTGCTACAGGCCACCTGACAAGGAATGTGCTTGCTTATTGACATATTTCTTCCTGAGACCCTACCAATTGTATCATTTTATGTCTTCTATTCTTTTGCTTTTCTTCTAGGAATCAAGGCTGGTAGTTGAATCAGTAATATCCAGCAGGCACATGCTTGAGTGACAACACAGTTTAGTCGCGACCAGCACTGCATGCTGTAGAAAGCTGTGATACAGAGAATCTGGAGCTACGCCTGCACAGGCAAGCAGCTGAGGTCACGTTCTGCAGCTTGTTCACAGTATGCCTGTGAGTGTACCAAATGCGGTCTCACACTTTGAGCTGGGAGCAGCTGTTAAAACCAATTTACCCTATGGCATTCAGTCACTAGTGTCAGAATGCAGGCAGCAAAGAAATGCAGCTGAGGGGTAGTAGCTTCTTAAACTACTCCTCAGCTGTTTCCAACTGTGAGTTCTGCTCCTTCTGCTCCTCTTCCTTTCAGTACAAATTTAGGCATGTTAACTTCAAATGAGCAGTATTTTGCGCTGCAAGTAACAGTGGAGTGCACAGCTTTGCTGCTGTTAATTGCCTCACCTTAGCAGGACTGAGTTCTCTCTTCCTCAGTCCAAACCACTGATACTTTAAGCTGAATTGTTCATCTCTACAGATACCAAGGGGTGAAGGAGCGTTCACGTACAGTAGGGTATGAGGGATGGCAGCTTCTATGACTTCTTCCCCGGCAAGAGAGACACAGAGTCACTGGTCTCACCAAGGATGTGACAGGGTCAAAGCTGAGGTTGCCAGCTTTAGCCAAGACCTGTGCTTGAATACATAGATGACCATGAGCCAGTAGCTAAAATGCTAAAAGGAAAAGAAATGCTCACACAGCCTCTTAATAACCCATTTGGAGATTTACACCTCCAAAACTAGAGTCCCTGGATCATTCCCTTTATACTGAAATGGTAGGAATGAGAAAATCAGCCTTGGGGTCTACGCACAGCCCTGATTCTTACAGCACTTTCTATAATACACTCTCAAATACAGCATTACCCTATTCTTGAGTGTTTTCTAGTTTTGGAGAATTAAACTCCAAATGTGTCCTGATGTGACCAGATACATATGCCATAGATACTTGAAAATGTTTATATTGGAATATTTTCCAATATGTCAGTCAAAATAATGTTTGAATAACAATGTACCATCAAAAAATTTTCCCATCCCACCTTATCTATCCTAGGAGTCCACAAAGTTTTCTCCTAAATCCTTTTGTCCGGTGATGAGATGAAGATCCTAGTAACTGAATTAATCTTTCTGCTCTTTTTCCTTTCCTCAGCTTTGATATATGACTTTTTTATCTTTGTGTGAGATGAGTTCCCAGGGCTGAAGAAGACATGGCCAGTGGCTACAAGCTGAATTACATGTAAGTAGCCATTTTCCAGAGAAAAGAGGGAGAAACATTATAATGAATGGAAAATTTTGGAAAAAAATGTTGGTTTCAATTTCCCCTTCTCAACAGTCATGGAGATTTTATCTTGACATTCGTACAAGCTCTTCCTCTTAGAAAATAAGGGTATTTGGATGTGAGGCCTATTGCCACCAGAGATAGTTAAGAACTGCATTTGCAACTTTATGAAGCCAAACAATCCAACTTTGGTAGTTGTATTTTTCTGATGGGAGAAAATACTGCGATGGTAAACCCAAGTCACAGCTGGTAGGGCCTGCTGCACATAGTAATTAATAGGAGGTGAGGGGAGCATCAATCCATCCCACTCTCACCATTTTGATGCCAATGCCAGCAGCAGACACCCAGCACCTGGAGAGAGATAGCAAGTCAGCAGAAGAGCACCTGAAGAGCAGCACAAAGGAATTCCTGCAATGCTAGCCAGTAAGTCAGCTTCATAGGGATCCCAGCTTAAATGACTCTATACAAATGCACATAGCATGGGGAATAAAGAAGGAGTTAAAGGCGTGCACAAGCCTACAATAACATTGGCATCACAGAGACATGGCAAGATGGCGCTTATGACTGGGGTGTTGGAATGGGAGGATATAGGCTCTTCAGAAAAAACAGGCCTGGAAGACAATGAGAAGATGTCACCCTCTATATCAATGACCAGCTGAAGTGCACAGAGCTCTGCCTGAGGAGGTATGAGGAGTCTAGTGGAAGGTGTTCCTGCCTGTGGCAAGGTGCTTGGAACTAGATGATCTTAAAGGTCCTTTCCAAGCCAAAATTATTCTATGATTCTATGAAGTGATGATGACTAGGCAAATGAAAGATCAATATGTAAATTAGTACTGCTTGCTAAATATTAGGCTAATGCTCTCTGCTGACAAGAGAGCAGACACTATGGGCTAAGTTAATCAATTACTGCAGTCCCACATTCTGTGGTTGTATGTGCTGCAAGCGTGACAATCATGGCTTCAGAGAAAGAGCACAAATCAGGGTCCACATGGGCTCCGAGAGGCCATGAGGCACCTTAAGTAAAAGAGAAACGTCTGACCTCAGAGCAGAACTATTAGGAGCTATACTATTTTTTTTCTCAGCAAGACTCAGTCTCACACAGGAGAAACTTTGTACCTCAAGCTTTTAATGAGGCTTTGATCCTGAGGTGGCTCTGGCTGAATGATTGTTATGAGTTTAGCTTGTGAATTATAATTAAAAAAAGTATTTTGACAGGAAATACAGGTTTATGGGGTTTTTGTTTTTTTTTTTTTTTTTTTTTTTTCCTGTCAAAGCATAAACTCTGTGTTTATGCAAAGTAGGTAAAAACAACTGAGCTAATGGAATCATAAGGTGCATCTACGTGAACTTTACCATCCTTTGTGCCTTGATCAAGTGGAAAACAAATCTCTGAAATGTGTCTGGAGCTATGGAGCCCTTATAAATTTTTTAACTGCATTTTTCAGAATGCAACTGACTTTTCTAATACTCTTCTTAATTGCAATGTATAATATACTGGTCATTTTCAAGTTTAAACATCCATGCACACAGAGTGAGCTCAGTTCAAATCCCCAAATTTTAGCAGCTCTTACAATTGTCTGATGACTTTCAAGTAGCTGATGAATGTGTAATTTCTAGCTCAAATCATGTGACAAAATGCCACAAACTCAGTTTAGTGCTTCTTAATTAAGGATGTAAAATTGCTGTCATGCCTTCCTCATCTGGTCTAGATATTTGAATGTGGTGGAAGAATTGGCTTACAAAAGAACCAAAAAAGTAGATATCATGAATGTAAATACAAATATAAATATAAATATGTATTAGTAGAATTTGGGGTTGTTTTGGTGGTTTTTTTTTCTGTATGCACAGAAATTTATTTCAAAAACAGCCTGCATTCTGTATTAATTGATTTTTGGATTTTGCTACTTAACAAAACTGTCTTCACTCACACATAATAGCTAATTCACTGATGACTTCCGTGGATAATAGGTAGTTAGATGATTTCCCAATAAACCTAAAAGAGGTGTTAATATTAGAGATTATCTGTTCTAACCATACACAAAACAAGAGGGAAACCCAGCAGCAGGATGTGCTCACAGGTCAAGAAGAAAAGGAGCTGAATGATTTCAAAAAAGGATTATCATTAAGAAGCAGGAGATACTCCAAAAGGTATTCCAGTTAGGATAAAGAGATATTAAGAGAAATAATCAGAGGTTGTCCTGGGTTCAGCAGTAGCAATCATTTTTCTCCTTCTTAGTAGTTGGTGGTGTGGTTTTGCCTTTCAGCCTGGGAACAGCGCTGATAACACCTTAGCTGCTGCTTAGTGACGTTTGGTCTGGCCAAGGACTTTCTGAGCTTCATGCTCTGCCAGGGAGGAGGGGAAGCTGGGAGGAAGCAGAGACAGGACACCTGACCCAAACTGACTAAAGAGGTATTCCATACTACAGCACGTCATGCCCACTATATAAACTGGGGGCTGTCACCTGGAAGGGTTAGATCACTGCTCAGGTGGTCTGGGTATCGGTCGGTGGGTGGTGAGCAATTGTATTCTCTTCCTTTGTTATTTCCCTTGTCATTATTATTATTGGTGGTAGCAGCAGTGGTTTTGTGTTATACCTTAGTTACTGGACTGTTCTTATTTCAATATTCTTATTCAATGGGAGCTACCTTCTTTCCATTCTCCTTCCCATCCCTCCAGGATTGGGGGAGGAAGGCGGGAAATAAGACAAGGACTGTGTGAGTTACAGCTGGGCTTAAACCACAACAGAGGTATTGTGAATGAACGTCAGCCTGTCACTGTTCTAATTATTTTACAAATCTGGAGGGGTTCTGAGCTGTTGCAAAAGAGGCAAGAAAACCCAAGTAAGTCTTGAGATTTGCCTTACATGTTTCCTCAAATTTTAGCTCTAACATCACAAAGCATGACTAGAGGGTGCCTCAGAGATAACAGGGATTTCAGATGCATGCTCAGGTTATTGCCATGTCAACCTGTATCAGCCACCATGCACAGACCTGAGCCACTAATGACCCAACTGGAGAAAACTGCTCTACACCTTTTTAGGCTGAAGCATAATTGGCTTTAATTTGTGTTAAAACACTCTCCTGTTAACTACAGTGTTCCAGGAACATCTGCAGAAGCATCTCAGATGTCTGTCCTTGCAAGCAGAAAGAAGAGGTGGAGGCTCTATTTTCTGACTCGCAGTAAGCACTCTCATGCTTGGTCGAGTCAGTCATGAGTAAGATAGTTTTCTCCCTTTCTGATATCAATTTAGTAGGCCAGGTCTACTGGGGGCTGATGGAGCTGGTCTGACAAAGAAAAGGAAGAGTAGATTTGGTAGGAGGCTTGCCAGACTGGTAAAGGATGCTCTAAACTAGATGTGTTGGGGGGAGAGGGGCATTGTTCCATCCCAACACACCCAGTTGCGTGCCAGCACCTACAGTAAGCATTCGGAGCAATGTAGAGATATTTTAGCTACTCCAGCCAGTGAGCCAGCTTCAACTGGTGCTCAGCTCAGATGCCTTTATACAAATAGTATCCCCATAGTATGGGGAACAAACAAGAGGAATTAGAGATGTGTGCATGTCTACGAGACTATGATACCATAGGCATTACAGAAACATGGTGGGGTGGCTCCTATGACTGGTGTGTTGGAATGGAAGGTTACAGGCTCTTTAGGAAAGACAGGCCTGATAGGGGGAGAGGGAGAGTTGCTATTTATGTTAGGGATAGGCTGGAGAGTATGGAACTCTGTCTGGGGACAGGTGAGCAGTTGACAGAGACTTTGTGGTCAGGATTAAAGGGAGAACAGTGATAGGAGACATTATTGTGGGGATCTGTTATAGACAGCCTGAGCTAATGACAACCTGATGAAGTTCAACTATGCCAAGTGCAAGCCCCACACCTGGGTTGGAGCAATCGCAGGCACAGCTCCAGGTTGTGCAGAGAAGAGATTCAGAGCAGCCCCATGGAGAAGGACTTGGGGGTGTTAGTTGATGGGAAAATGAACATGAGCTGGCCGTGTGCTCTTGCAGCCCAGAAAGCCAACTGTATCTTGGACTGCATCAAAAGGAGTGTGACCAGCAGGTCGAGGGAGGTGATCCTGCCCCTCTACTCTGCTCTTTTGAGATCTCACTTGGAGTATTGTGTGCAATTCTGGTGTCCCCAACATAAAAAGGACAGGCAACTGTTGGAACAAGTCCAGAGGAATGCCACGAGGATGATCGTGGGACTGGAGCACCTCCTTTAGGAAGGTAGGATGAGAAAGTATGGGCTGTTCAGCATAGAGAAGAGAAGGCTTTGTGGAGACCTCATAGCAGCCTTCCAATATCCGAAGATGGCCTATATATACACTGGGGAGGGACTCTTCATTAGGGACTGTACTGGTAGGACAAGGAGTAATGGGTTCAAACTCAAATAGGGGAAGTTTAGATTGGATATGAGAAAGAAATAGTTTACAGTAAGGGTGGTGAGGCAGTGGAATGGGTTGCCCAGGGAAGTTGTGAATGCTCCATCGCTGGCGGTTGTCAAGGCCAGGTTGGACATAGCCTTGGGTGATATGGTTTAGTGTGAGTTGTCCCTGCCCATTGCAGGGGTGTTGGATTCTATGATCTATATCACAGTGTGTTACCACTGAATGTGCACATGTGAATACAATGCATATTTATTATTAAAAAAGAATTATTAAATTCTTCAGCAAAATATTTACATCTGTTTACCAATACTACATCTACTTCATTAAAAATAGAAGATTTTTATTAATGAGCTAGTTGAGAACCTACATGTAAAATTGATTACAGCAGTCAAAACTGTTCCTTTATATAATATTAATCCTAAAAGGCATATTGTAGAATTATAAAACTGATAAAGTTCCTAGTATAGCTTAAGCAGATGACATGCCTCTTTACATCAAGATACGTTTTTTTGCAAACAGAAATTGTCAGCATTCTGAATGTTCATTGATGTTGAAACTTTCAGAATCAAGCACAGAAAATGCAGTGATTAGACATCCTTAATGCCAGTTATTTATTAATTAAAATTACCTATGTCTGGCTCAAAAGAGAACGCAAGAATGTTTGTTCTTCCACAAAGCTGGAGGACTCAAAAAGCTATAAAGGCTTTTCTCCACATTTAATGTAAGGGAATTAACAAATGCAGCTTCTGGTCTTTTCAAATCCCTGGCTTCATTTGATTATCTCCCCTTCGTACCTCAAGGACATTCTCTGCTGTTAAAATTAGAAACTGAAGTGTTCTGAGAAGAGGAGCCAATGCTCTGCAATTGCATCTTGAAGGGATTGAGTATTTGCTTATCCTGTGAAATTCAATTTAGTTGTAAGCAATGCTTCATGCACTTTAGTTAATGGTTTTTATAAGTCTTAAATGACCTAAGTCTGCCCTTGCTTGTCCTTGTAGCCTCTAGGGCACACTGCTACACATCAAGCAAAAATAGTTCAGAAAAACATGCTGTTTCAGCTGAACTCTATTAAGTTTCTGATCACATATGAGAAAAACAGGGTGGTTTTCCTCAGATCCCATTGGCCTTTGTGTTGTCTAGATGGATTAACACAGGTCCCTTAAAGGTGGACATGGCTGACATAAGCCACATGAACAGATGAAGCTGAGTGGTTGCAACGACAAAGTGATGAAAAGTATGCATTTCGTCATGGGCCCTGATGACAATTTCTTTTATTTTCATGAAGCTGCTCAATGAGATTTGTTATGCATTAAATTATTTTTGCCTCATTGTATCAGCTTTCAGCACTAAAGCTTTTACTTACAATTTTGTCAGATTTTATTTATATTTGAAACAAATGGGATCAAAATCATTATGAATGCTTTCATTGATAATGATGGAAAACACAAAGAACTTAGACAATTGCTGAGACTACTTTTATTCATATGTAGAAAGCACACGAGATAAACTCAGATAAATCCATGGAAGCCCAGCCAGCCAAAGAAGTTGTATTTCCAGATATGGATTTGGAATGCCATCTAGTCAGCCATAGGAGCATTAAAAAAAAAAAATACTGTTAAAAACCAGCTTCATTCATTGTGTTCAAATATCACCTTTCTCATTCTCTTTGAAACTGGAGCAGTTGTCTTCCACGTGGCAATGGCAGGTGGGCGCTTAAGATAGTTGCTCATGTATGCTGTTCCCTTTCAGTTTGAAAGAGACCTAAAGGGAACCACTGCTACTGCAAATAATGTGCTATAAGTAGTATCACCTCTCACGTTGCAGCTGGCCAGCTGCTTCTTTTTTCCAGCCCAAAGGAAACTACAATTGCAGACCATGACTTTTTCAAACAATAGGTGTTGAAAGGATGGAGGGGCAGTATAGCTTTTGCTTGTCAATAATAGCAAAAGTAATAATGAAGGTGTTTGTTATTTGGCATAGAGTTAGTTTTGAGTTTTTTCCTCTCAATCAAAAAATCCGTGAAGCATTAGTAATGAGATATAAGAGATCCTAAAAACTGAGGAAGAAAGTAAACCTACAAGTTTCATAATATTGTCTACAGTTCAAGTGCCTCCTTGGACTTGCAACCATCAGTGATGCTGCAGAGACTGTACACCAGAATGGCCTCATCAGGGTGTACAGCAGAAAAAGGATGCTAAAATCTCTTCCTAATGAGGCAAGCGTCCATGTTACTTTTGTCAAGATAGCACAATTAGAAGTATGAGGGAGCAGGAGGCAGCACAGGCTTCAGGCTGTTTTGTGAAAGAAAATTACTATGGGGCATGAAATTCAGCTGCACCCTGAGACCCTTCACAGATTTCGTGGCCTTTGGCCAGAGAGGACCTCACAGGTCATCTTCTGTGGCAGCCATAACATTAGTCAGTTTACCTTCTTGCCCTCAAAAATATCCTCTCTTGTGGAAGTTACTGGCAGGAAAAAAAATACTTAGCATTTTTGGTATTCTTTCAGAGAAGGGTGCCAAAGAACTTCGATCAAATAAATTAATCTTTGCTTATTTCAGGCAAAGGAAAAACACTCACTTTGGTTGAAAGCCGGATGTCATTACTACAAAGTTTATTTTTGGATCAGTGGATGCAATCTGAGGTGCTTAAGTTTAAGTACAGGCACATGAGAGGTTTGCTTTCTTCCCTCCTCCCTCCTTGTTGCAATTCAAGTATAATTACTGAAGGCAATATGCGAAAAAGTGAAATCATAAAATGATCTAAATGCTTTGAATTAGATACAGGGAGTGGAGGAGGGGCAAGATCAAATTCCGCTTACCTCCTCATGAGTACAGACAGTGCAATAGCACCTGCACAGCATTGATGCTTCTTCTGCCCTCTTTTTTGCGGTGGTGATGAAAGATGTCCATGTCAAATAACATGTTGGGTGAAAGAGCATGGTACACTGAGTACCACTGCTCAGCCTTTTCTTCTTAGGACCCACTGTGTGCCTGCAGCTTTATTCCTGCTGTTCTCAATACAAGTAGCAAATACATTTATGAATAAATTTCCTCAGAACTGAGAGACACTAGTACCCAAGAGCATATACAACACCTGCTTTAAAAGGATCATTTAGCTAAAATTACAGCAAATTATTTGAGAAAAGTAAGAGATAAATTGAATAGATGGGATTTTCTGTGCTTATCTTTGTAGTTAGGATATAAACAATAAAATGAACATTGTCCCAAGAGCCTTATTTCTGTATAAATATGTTCAACAGCCAATCCCCATGAAACAGGATTACTTGATAAACACATCTCCAGATTCACATGGAGTAATGGTTTTAAAATAAATCAATAGGATCTTGAAGAATTCCAAAGGGCTACCTTCATATCTTTATGATTATACTGTTCCATGGTGCAAACCAATACAAATTACACTGAATTAGTTTGGTGATGATGGAAGGATCTAATGAGTGTGTGAATAAAGTGGTGTGTTTAAATATCAAATAGAACAGTTAGAACTTTCCTCACAACAAAACTTCAAAAAGAAAAAAAATGTTCTTAATGTCTAATGTGTCTGGTTCCCATGAAGAGAAGTTTCCTAGGGAAACCTGAAAATTTATGGCTGGAATACATTGTTTCTCAAGGGGAAAAAATCCCAGGTTGAATAACTCCTTCAGCTGCATGCAGTCTTCCATGGGGACAGCCAGGTAGCAGGCATTAAACTTGTTCATTGAGAATAAAGCAAGATTATTGGAAGACCAGACTTGCTCCATTGTATAAAAAGTAACATGCCTGCACAGCAGTGTGATATACAGTTTATTCTTTGATATTTTTCAGCTACTCTACCTCAAACAGCAGCAAGATTTTGGCCTTCAGAGCTCTGATGCATATAAAGCCACTAGGTTCAGTTGCCTAACCAAAACCCTTCTGCAACTGACAGATACACCATGAAACATACTACATTCTATGAAATTACTTCAGTGCCATGAGATGGCTGAATAGATTTACAGAGAACATAAATGACAACCAAGGAAACAGATAACATCACTTTAAAAATATTTCCAGCTTTGCACTGAACGTTCCTTTTGTGATTGTAAAACTGATAAAACTCCAGTAAATGAGATCATCAAAGCAGAAATGTGAGGTTTCTGACTGTTATTGTGAATATTTTACAAAGACAGTGATTCAACATGAAAAGTATGAAACATAGGTCAGGCTCAAGTTGTAAATACATAAACCGAAAGTGGTTTAGAGATAAAGCACTGTTGCACCATTTTCTAGCAGCGACATGGATAAACTAGCATGACCTACCTCCTGCTTAACCCTCCTGTTCTGAAAGATACACCAGGAATTTACTCAACTGCTGCAGTGCAGTTGTTCCCCTACTGTTCTTCCTCAAGAAAGTCTCCTTTCTAGGACATATTGGTGGAGAAAGTAAAGTTTCATGTGGACTTCATTATTACTGGAATTCTCATCCCTAGCAGAGATAATGAAACCTGGAGCAGTGTTACATTTTTCTATGACATTCATTCTTGGAAGCGCGGTATTTTCAAGAATAAGGGATGTCATCTTTTTCTATATTGGCAATGCTTACAGTATTTTTCTATAACATTCATGCGTGGAAGTGCAGTATTTGCAAGAATAAGGAATGTCTTCTTTTCCTATGTTGACAATGACAATACAGCAGCAGCTTGTATGCTTCTTTCTCTTGCTGAAGTGTCACACCCCAAAAGTAAAATTCTCCAGTGTCAAAATCACAGCAGACCTCAATATTGGCTTCTGTAAAGAGATGTAGTTATTCAATATGAAGGTATCAAAGCTACATTGGAGCTCATGAGCTGGAGGGATAGAGACACTAAGGTTAAGGTTTTTGGATATTCAGAAATGAAATGTCTGTTTCCTTCAGTAAACAATTAAATTGTTTAGACCACCTCCACCCAAGGTTTTAAATTTTCTTGGTTTTATTAAAACAGTAGTACAGCTGATCTGTGGCAAAGATGGACTGACTGACATATCCAGCCTTGAGCCACAGAGGCAGGCTAGTGCACTAAACTTTGTGAAGCTAAGGTCAAGGGAAACCGAAGCTAATAAAGGGCTTTTCCAGCTGCAAAGATCTTTCTGGAATAAACGAATTAGACTTTCCAAAGTTACAATCAGGTTATACAGAGAAAAAAAATGGAGAAATGTCCCCAGAAATATTAGCTACAGGATTTTATCAAACAGTTCAATTGCATATCACAGTTAATATAAAAGAGGAAATAAGGACCTTAAGGGCACTTAATAGCACCGGAATAAATTATATTGGAATGAAATCTGAGTATTCAAGGCCTGGTCCTTACCACATTCCTCCTTTTGATGAACTAGGTGCATGCATCTGAAATAAACTCTCAGGGTATTAAATAACTTTTTTCCCATAATGTTGTATGTATGCATTTAACTCTTAAGTTTTGTATGTATAAACTTATAGAGTAACTATTGTTAGTATGTATAGAATAAACACACTACATTTTGAGCTTTTACTGTGTGCATAATAGTGTAGTACTTCAAAATTATTTTTGCTCATACGTAGTCAAAATCTCAGTGTTTCCCTAGCCAGCATCAGAGTAGTTTCTTCCAACTTATTCATAATATAATGATGCTGCACCATCTTTCACATCTTTAGCAAGGCTGCCAATAGCAATGTTATATTTTTGGAGTCAAAGACTACTAGTTTAGGAATGTGAGATGTCAGAATGCATGAATGAACAATGGAGAACCCATTTTATTACCTAAGGATTCATTATCCTGCCAAAGTATGTGTGACAGAATTACTGTGATAGAGAGAAACAAGATGTTAATAGTTATCCTTTAAAGTAAAACTAAACTGTTCTGATTCTGAAGACAGTGCCTAGATATGGATTCAAGCATTTATAGACAACTCTATTACACATTGCACCAAAAAATTGTAATTCCTACTGCATGAAACTTCAATGCCCTTGTTATTACTTTGGTCCTTTAATTTACTAACAGCATCTTATAAAGAAAACAAGAGATAGGAATTCAGTTTTTATCAGCAAATACATGATTCTAATTGTGTCTTTCTTTATCACATCAAGCAAGAAGGGTGACAGGGTCAGAGGATGATGTTCATTAGTATAGTGCAGGCATAGTTAATATTCCCAGAACTAGGGAGAGGACTATAAAATCGTAAGTCTAAAAAATAATCATTAAATCTAAGTATTGAAGAATGACTAAATTGTGCCTCTCCTGAATTACCACAATTCAAATAAATAACACCATGGAGATAGAGAATAAATAATAACTACATTTTGTCATTTATAGCATCATAAACTGTAAGTAAATGTACTGACTGTACCAGTGGTACATCAGATTAATACTGAGGAGAGCAAGGAAAAGATGTGGTTTAGTTTCAGCTAGGTTGTAAATGAACTTTAAGAACATCAAGCCGAACCTTTACCCCAGCACTGCTAAAATCACCACCTAAACCATATCACTGAGGACCTCATGCACATTGTTTTTGAATACTTCCAGGGATGGTGATTCTACTACTTCCCCAGGCAGCCTGTTCCAATGCTTTATCACCCACTGGTGAAGAAATCTTTCCTAATATCAGGTCTAAATGTCATGGTACGCCATGTAGATGCTTGTCTACCAAAAAGTTGGGCCACTGAGGAGCATCAGAACAACAAAAAAGTGATAAAGCTGCTAAGATTGAAGTGGCTCTGATGGACTTAGATTGGCAACAGAAGGGTGAATTATATCTGGCCTGAAACCAGACAAGAACAGTGGTGATGAAATCAGAATTGGCTTCAGCAGGCAACAATCCAACACCACATACCATCTTTCCTGTCCTGAAAGACTGTTACAACAGCTGAAGCCCAAAGTCACGGACTGACTGAACTCAACAAACATTTTTAGGGATGGTCCACAAACTAGAGGATTGATATCTGCACATCAGATATTGTTAAGAGACAAAATATGTTATGGCATATTGGGAAGTGTGGGATCAGATCATGATGTAAGATGGGGCTAAGTCAATTTTCTTCCTAGAAGCTGGTGCAGTGCTGTGTTTTGGCTTTAGTCTGAGAATAATGCTGATAACACACCACTTTAGTTTTAGTAGCACTTGCTCTGTTCAAGGACTTTTCAGTTTCATGCTCTGCCAGTGAGGAGGGGCACAAGAAGCCAGGACAAAACAGAGACAGGATACCTGACACAAACGAGCCAAAGGAGTATTCCATACCACAGCACATCATGCCAAGGAGTTACCAGGAAGGGGTAGATCACTGCTCCTGTCAGGCTGGGCACTGATCAGCAGGTGGTTAGCAGGTTGCATTGTGTATCACTTGTGTTTTCTGAGTTTTTTTCTCTGCTATTGTTATCAGTAGTGTTATTGTGGGTATTATTTCTATTAGCACTATATTTTACTGTATTTCAATTATTAAACTGTTCTTATCCTGTGTGTTTTGCATTCTTCCAGTTCTCCTTCCCATCCCACTGATGATGCAGGGGGGAAGGGTGGGAGTGAGCAGCTGTCAAAGTGAGACTTAGCTGATAGCTGGAATTAAACCACAGTACTTCTATAGGACTTGATATTCTCAGAAACCTTCCTTTTCTTCTCTGCTCTACACTTCACCTACTGCTACTACAGCACTGGCACTTCCATTCTGATCAAATTTTCTTGCACTTGATTTTGCCACTTGCATTCTGCTGCCAGTGAGGGAATGAAACCCTATGCTTTGGCTCCAGTAAAAATAAAACGTCTTGCTTTTCTTTTCATATTAGAACATCCCTAAAATACAGCACCATTTTTAGGAGCATACCTTTTGACTATTTGTTTCAGATTGTCATATTCTTGTGTCTTGTTTTTTATTTTGGTGAAGTACACGCTACCTGGCTAAAAGTAAATAAAGATTCGTTTTTATTTTTTTTTTCAGCACCTCCCCATTTTTATTTAAACCTTGCCTTACAGTCTGTTGAAAAATATCTCTGGTTTAGCCAGTCATCAAGGTGTGCGTGGTGTAATTCATTAACATGATGATGCTTATCCTCTCCCTTCTGCTGCAGTCATCTAAAAGCTTTAGCTGTGCAACTCTAACTTCCTAAATTGAAAGGAAATATTACTCAGTGTATTGAATGACATGACTCTGAAATGCGTTTTTATGAAAGGAAAAGGAAAATACGTTCCCTTTCACTGTGTGTATTTCAATCTGCCTTTTCGAGATACGAACACATAATATGAAAAAAATAGCATGGAACAGAATATGTGTTGGAAGCTGAGGAGAAAATTGATAACTTATCTAAAAATATAAAAAAGATAAGGAAATTATAGAGATTATTAACAAATACTAAAGATTTTCCCCAATCATGATGAAACTTTACATTTTTTCTATTTTCAATATATGAGTTTCAGTAACAGGAAAATTATTCAGGTATGTAGAAAATATTTGATAGGAAGTTTTTCATTTTCCAAATTTCAGAATTTTATTAGAAGTTCTGACTTACTGTTAGAGTGTAAGCTAGATGACTCTTGTTGCTCCTCAGCTAAATCATCTCTGCCTTTAAGTTCAGATGTTTTGTCTTTTGGATTATTTGCAGACTGTAAATAAGCTAAAGAAGATGAAGAAACCAGGTAGAAATCATCCAGAATGCTCTTTCTTTTTTTTTTTTTTTTTTTTTTTCCTTCATATAGCATAAAGATCTAAATAAATGGATTGTCCAGAGGAAAAAAAAGGGCTAGTAATTCAGATGTCTAATTACAAGACATAGAGAAAGTCAGCTAATGATTCAGGGCAAAAAGAAATTAAAAACTTGTAATGAAGAGGTAAGTGCTGTATGTCAGAAAGCATGTTAGGAAGCAGTAAAGTTTCCAAGAGCAGATATGTTGAGATGCACCAAGTCATCCAAGGCTGTATGACCATCAAAGTGAGTATTTCTGTGGGCCAATACCATTTTTGAACTATCTCCAAAGACCAACAGAAGAAAAGACAGAAAAAAGGGTGTCATGAAAACTCTTCAATCCCACTTAGGCTTCACTGTATTCACTTTAAAAGAGACATATTTTTCTTGGAGTATTCCATGGTTAGGCTGAGAAGATTCATAGTTAGGTGTGAAAATGGAAAAAAGTGTGCTTTGTGAAAACTTTGGTGCTCGCAGTAGAACCTCTGCTTGCAGCAACAAATTAATACCCCTTTGTATGTTCTGTTTTTATTTCATAGGCTTCAGCACCACAGTCCAAGATCTGATATAATTCACATGATTTAGACTATCTTTTTTTTAATCAGATGCAGGTTTTTCTTGATCTGCCATTGCACTGACTCTCTAGCTGTGGTGATAGACATCCACATACACTCAGGGCTTAGTATTGGGGCAAGTATTAATATCTTTATTTACTGGGTGAAGGAATGAGGAGATCTAGTGCCCCCTCAGTAAATGTGCAGACAACACCAAGTTCGGCAGGACTGCTGATCAGGTTGAGGGTAAGAAGGCTCTGCAGAATAATCTGGATGGGCTGGATCGATGGGCTGAGACTAAATGTAAGAAGTTTATAAAGTGCTGGCTTTTGCATTTAGAGCACAACAGCCACATGTAATGATACAGACTGAGGGAAGAGTGGCTGGAAAGCTCTTCTGTGAAAAAGGAACCGGGAATGCTGATTGATGGAGCTGAACATGAGCCAGCTTGTGCTCAGGCAGCCATGAAGGGCAACAGCATCCTGGCCTGTATCAGCAGTAGTGTAGCCAGCAGGGCCAGGGCAGTGATCTTTCCCCTGTACTGGACACCAGTACCTCCTAGTCTTTGTGTCTGTGTCTCATGGCAGCTATATTCCCTCTTTCTCTATCCTTCTCCTTCTTGTTCATACAGACCATTTCTTACATGGATATCTATAGATAATATTGCATTACACCAGCAAATAACTGCACAGAATAGAACAACCCACCCAATGCAATCAATACCAAATAGCAAGATTTACTTCAGTTTTGGTTTAGTTTCTATTAGTATAAACCGTGCTTGCAGCCCAGAGATGGCTGTCTGAAGAGAGTCAAAACTTAAAGGCACAAACATACTCCAGCAAATGGCCTCTGCTTACCAGCGAAATGAGACAATGCACTTGCTCAATGTATTTCCAGAAGAATGACGGGTTTTAAAAACTTCCTCTGGTGAGTGCTGCCCAGATCAAGGTAGCTGGCAATACATTTTTTCTAGAATGAGTTCCTCCAGATGGGGAATCATTATCTGAGGCACTAAATTAAAACTCACATATTTTCACACCAACTTAGGATGAATTTGAATACAGAGTTGTAGCTTTTGTCTCAGTATAAAAAAATATGATCTCAATTCTTCCTTGGGAAAATATAAGAAAAGGCATCAGCACTGAATTTCTCTCTCCTTACACAGATCAGTCCACCAGATTGTTTAAAGACAAAAACCGGAGACAGACAGAGTGAGCTGCTGGATTGTCATTCTGCATCTAGTTTAAATTTCTCCTGCTTAGATTTTCTTATTTAAATTACAACATATTAGCCATAGCCAAGTTTCCTCCTTTTATTTTTTATACACTAGGTTGTACGCTCTTAATTTCTTCTAAATGGATGAACTTGTTCTGAATGGCACTTTCTAAATAGCTGCAATAATTCATTAATTTCCAAATCACAGCTGCCAGCAATAGAGAAGATTCCCCTGCAGATTTTCAGGGAACTGCAGGAAGAGAAACCTTTACATCCAGCTACTGGTCCTTTCTGAAAGAATACAGCAGAAAACATTATTACATGAAATTTAAAAGACAGCAATGTATCAGAGGCTGAAGGTTGAATGCCCTGTCAAAAGTGTGGTACTTGTGTAGTAAAAAAAGTGTAGTGTGGTACTACACTGGTAAAAGGCTTAACATTCCCAAAATTTCACTGAATATAGGTCGGTTTGTGTTTTTTTCCTAAACTGCTAGATACGTGCTGTATTTGTTAAAGAGCATCTAATTTTGATACTGTTGCCCTTAATGCATCAAAATTGCATTAAGACTTACCATTTGAGATCAGAAACTGTATTTCTGTATCCAAGGTTATTTTTCTACTGCCACATTTGTATTTGTCCTGGGCTAAAATAAATGGCTTGCACAAACCAAACAGCTTTCTCACGCACTCATGGCTACATTTCAAGGTCATAACCAAGCCTATGGGCAGCTATTTGACTTTTCACTGCAATGCCTGATCCAGCTTTGAATTTCAGACTAGCAGAGGGAGCTATCAATACCATCAAGAAGTAGCATTAGCAATTGCAGACAATAGAACTTTCCATATCTCGTATTTCTCTACTTCAACCACCGAGAAATATTTGTGGTGAATATATTTACCAGGATTTGTATACTTGGCTCTATAGTTGAAATTCATCTTCATGACCCTTACTTATAACAGAGGTTCTACCACGGACAAAAAAAAAACCCTACTGCTATAGCAGTTAGACAGGCAAAAGGACCTGAAAAAAAATAATAATAATAATAAAAAAAAAAAAATAGCAAAAATCATGGAATGGACAGATAGGTTTTTAGAGATGAGATTTATGTGGTCAGTGTCAAACAACTGATGGGACAGAGCACTAATTAGGTAGTAGCAATGAAGCTGCTCTGCTGCTTTTGAGGAAAGATGGAATTCTGCTGACAGTGTAGCAGAAAGAGCCTTTGCAGAACTTCTAGTGTGTTCTTTATTATTGTCATCATTGTAACCTGTAAAGATTTACACCCTTTAAAACAATATCAGCATTAGTTACCCCTCTCATATACATCTCATCTTACAATCAATAAATAGCAGGTCAGTCTAGACATTTCAGTTACACCCAGCATCACTGTACCTTGAAATGCTTTCTTATTTTTAAACCTCTAGGGGATTCTGGAGAGGTTGTAACAATATCTGAAATTCTAATGATGTATTTCCAAATACAGTACATATCAGTGTGGGTAGCAATAGACAAGAAATAAATGCGGAGTGTATTTTTCAAATATTTTGCCTGATCTTAGTCTGGCAGATCAGTGCTGTGTGAATTTTAAAACAAGGAAATATAACTTACTTCACATCTTTTTTCCTAACACCTATGAGCAACGAAAGAATCTGTCAAAGACCGTGGTTGATCTCTGATAAGTTCAGATTACTGAAAAGCTCTTTATATCTTCTCTTCAAAAGTGAAGACATTTACACTGGAGGTAGCAGTGGTGGTAGGGTGCTTGTAGCTGGGGTTTTTTGTTCCTATCTTTTTTATCACTTTGATTATCGAAATAAAATTTCAAAATCCACTACAGATTTTGTACAGCAATAGTTTAAAGCAACAGTTAAATAAGCTGAAAGGTTTATGAGACAGTGCTATCTTGTTGAATATCAATTAACATTAGTATTCATACATGCACAAAATCTAGAGAGGATAGTATTAGCCTTTCAAATGATGCAGTGATTTTTATATGTCATATCAAACTCGAACGGGTATTTCTTTTAACTCTCTCAATTGTATCAATAATGAAAGTTATAATGTTACTGTATTTTTTGTTAGAACAGGACTGGTTTTTTTTTGTATAAAAATAATTTATTTGAAACTTCCATATCCAAAATCTCAATGACGATCCATATACAATTAATACGGTGTAAATGTTCTGAGGTATTTAAAAATATGTGGTTACATACTTATGTAATGCCTCTATAGCATATGGGAATTAGTTATATTGCATTTAAAATACCCTTATAGCATCAAAACATGTTTTTAAAGCTCAGGCTTACTTCTCAGCAAAGCTTTCACTCTCCTTCCACAGAAATGAAAAACCTATGAAAGACTAACATTTGCCTGCTTAGCTTAAAAATGGAATGCCTATTGAATTAATCCAAATAGAAAACAGAAAATTCAGCTGTAATACACAAGCCAGTTTAATTAAACAAAAATTGAGTTAAATAATCATATCTGCATCTTCTAGCATTTGGATGCAATCCTCTATCCCTACTTATTCAATATTTTGGGTGATCCTAATAACAGGACTGCAAACACTGATAGATTTTTCTTATTTTTCTTCAGAATTCAAGAAATGACCTTGCCTCAAACATACATGCTCTGAAACATTCTCCCTGAAGCTAGTCAGTGTAGTAAAAGTGTTTTTGCACCAAGAGTGAGTGCTAAAGGCATATTCTCAGATTTCAAATTGCCTACTGTAGAGAAGCTGAGTATTCACTGAGAAAAACAGGACAATTAGTCCTAAAGCAAGCCTGTTTCAAATCAGTAAGTCCTAAGGCAAGCAAGCCTGGGGAATCCTAGCAATAGATGCCAACATTGTCCTGGGCTGTCTCAAAAGAAGCATGACCAGAAGATCGAAGGAGGTAATCCTTCCTCTCTACTCTCCTCTAGTGAGACCCCACTTGGAGTATTCTGCACAGTTCTGTTGTCCTCAATAGAAGGACATGGAGCTGTTGGATCAAGTCCCTGGGAGGGCCGCGAGGATCCTCAGGGGACTGGGGCACCTCCTGTATGCATACAGGCTGAGAAAGTTGAGACCGTTCAGCCTGGAGAAGAGAAGTTGCTTGGAGACCTTATAGCATCCTTTCAGTACCTGAAGGGGGCCTATAAAGATGCTGGGAGGGACTCTTCATCAGGGGCTGTAGTGATAGGACCAGCGGTAATGGGTTGAAACTTAAACAGGGGAAGTTCAGGTCAGGTATAAGGAAGAAGTTCCTTATGTCTAACGTGATATCTTATATTAACCTCAAATCTGTATAATATATAATAATATATATAATATATAATATCTATGTTATATTAACCTTATATCTGCGAGGGTGGTGAGACACTGGAATGGGTTGCCCAAGGAAGTTGCGTGAATGCACCATCACTGACAGTGTTCAAGGCCCATGAACACTGGGTTGGATGTAGTCTTGGGTGACATGTCATTGCTCAGGGCTAGCACATCACGAGACCAGCAACTTTTTTCATACAGCTGTTGCACACCAGGTGATGACAATGATTTTGAGTCACCTGCTCATTAAATCCTAATTAAGAACCTGAAAAAGTGATTTTTGCAATTTAAATTGATATTGTAACATGTTTGTAGATTCATCTCATGCAGAATCAGAGACAGAATCAGAATCATAGAATACCAGTTTGGAAGGGACTTTAAGGATCATCTGGGCCAATCTTCCTTGGCAAAGCATGACCTAGATTACATGTCCAACTGTCCTGTGCAATTGAATCTTTAAAGTGTCCAATGCTGGGTGATCCACTGCTTCCTTGTGAAGATTATTCCAGGTGCTGGTTATTCGCATTGACAAAAATTTTCCCCTTGTGTCCTGTCAGAATCTCTCCAGTAACTTGTGCCCATTACCCCTCGTCTTTTCCATGTTACTCCTTGAGAAAAAGGAGTCTCTGTCTTCTTAGCAGACACCCTTTAAATACTGGAAAATTATGAAGGTCTTCTTTTCTCCAGGCTGAACAATTCAGTTATCTCAGCCTTTCTTCATAAGGCTTCCCAGCCCCTTGACAATCTCTGTGGCCTTCTTTGAAGCCCCTCTAGTCTGTCCACATCTTTTTTGTATAGAGGAAACCAAAAGGCTCAGCCACTTCTAAAAGGGCCAAACATAGAATCAAGTTATCTGTGTGCTTGTGCAAAATCAGGAGTAGACTGGAAAACCAACCAACAAAACAGAGCATTTAATATTTTGACATGTACCTTTTATATTGAAAATGTGGCCTGAAAAACTGTAGATCAGAAATATGTGAATGTAACTGTGTATTACAGAAAAGAACATACAGTATCATGAACTGAAAGCTTACTGCTCTTCTCTCTGCAGTCACCATGTAGTAACTATAGTACTATAGCAGCTCTGAAAATTTTCCAAGAGTTATCTTTAATACAGCATAATCTGCCAAGAAAATAAAATTAAATTTTAAGAAAAGATCAGGAACAATGCATAACTAAATATTTCATCTTGAGGACTGCACATTATACTACAATCTCTCATGTCAGGTTTCCTAGGGTAAGTGTGAGCTGCCTACAGAGATTTTTTTTTTTGTAATTAATTTTTGCCAAAGTCTCTGAAAGTCAACATTAGCATAAAGCAGGAGCACTAAGTATCAACAGATAAAATAGACATCTTTCATTAGCAAATGAAACATACATATTTTTAAGTTGACTATTCCTGTTCATGTACCAAGCTCAGATATGCCTGCACACTTTCAAAATTTCTGCATGCATCAAACCCACAAGCAGTGAACAGCAACGT
Organism: Psilopsiagon aymara; assembly: GCA_024733675.1. NCBI lineage: Eukaryota > Metazoa > Chordata > Aves > Psittaciformes > Psittacidae > Psilopsiagon > Psilopsiagon aymara. The sequence continues at coordinate 21,263 of JANRGW010043322.1, read as the reverse complement.
AAAAAGCTTTTCTGGTTAAGGAACTGGATGGGGATTACATTGAAATGACTTCAATTCTTTTCTTCATCTGCCATTCATGTGCAATGAATATAAAGCCACATCTTCAATGACGCAGCTCATATGCGGTCCAGCCTCACCACTAAACACATCAGAAATCTATTCGCATTACCAGAATCCAACACATGGGACAAACTTTAAGATACTGCCTGACTTACAGATTTTATCTTCTGTTATCTAGGCAGCTTTCTTGCATTAAAAATTGGTACTTTAAAGGTTTCTTTGCAACAGTCATCTACAGTATTCTCTGCTTATATTCACAGTGTTAGTTAAAAGGTAATAGCATCTGGGATATGTACAGTGCTTGGTCCCTATTATAAAAAAAAGATAATGGGCTCTACTATAATACAAGTAAACAAGTGCTGAGATTAGCTCATAAGATGTTTTCTCACTAAAAAATATCTTTTTTTTTTGTGTAGATATACTTACTATGATTTAAGTAACACAGCAATAGGACTTCACTTTTTAAAATAACCTTTTTCACTTGACATAGCAATTATAGCAAACCAACATAGCATGACATTACTGATAAAAAATTTTATTCATTACCTTTATTGTCATATAGGAGGAATAACAAATGCATAACAAGCAAGAAAGATTTCAAAAATGCAAATCTAGGCAATTTAAGTTGCTAGTAAGACAACTCCAATTTTACCCACTTATATAAGTGCATTAACATAATAAGATGTTATGTGGTACAAGACAGGATGACACCTTGGCATTGTGCTAACACAGCCCAGCACAATCATGCTGATTCACACCTACTTAAAGCTGATGTTTGCCAGGCAGATGCAATTCTTAGCCACATTGCTTCAAAATCATCCCCTCTCCTGCTTCCAACACTACTTGACACATGCCTAGCAACCTGTATGACCCAGGAAAATTAAATGAGCTGTTCAGACACCTGCTCAAATAACATTGCCAAGCAGCTGAAAAGCATGTCAGAAAACACCCTGGATAAAAACTGCAGTGCATTTAAAGAACAAGAGAAAGACTTTCCCACGCCCTAGCACTGTGTGGTGTAGATTGCACAGGCAGTTCAAACAGTGCATTAAATTTAAGGGTCCTCACTGCACTTCTTCAGGCCAGCAGCATTACAGGAGTAAACCCATTGATTTCCAATGCCAGTGACAGCAGCAGGAAGAGTGTGCATCTGACCTGAGGCATGACAGGGGAGTTTTAGATTGGATATTAGGAAGTAAGGGCTATCAAGTACTAGAACAGTTTGCCTACAGAAATGGTGAAGTTAACCATTCCTGCAGGTAGGCAAAAGATCTGTAGATGTAGTGCTTAGGGAGATGGTTTACTGATGGGCTTGACAGTGTTAGGTGAACAGTTGAAGTCAATGATCTTAAAGGTCTTTTCCAACCTAAACAATTCTATGACAACACAAAGCACAACAGCTTTTCCCAACATGACTAAACATAAGCTGTTACCACTTTCAAGTCTTCTGAAGGGAAAGGAAGGTATGTTTGTGTGATGCATCATCTGAGACTTAATTTTTAATCAGTTGGAAAAAAGTACTGAGAAAGATAATACTTACATGAGGCCTGTAATACACTACTGCAGATTACTGGAACTCCTCTCAGCATAAAGATTCAAAGCCAGGCAAACAGTGGTAGCGCATAGGAGCTCACAGTTAATCTCACTTTTTGTGCAATAGTCTTCTAAATAGTGATAATAGTAACAACAACAACAACAACAAGGAAACTAGGAATAAAGTTTGGTAATTAAATACCTTGAACATCCTGTTAATGAAAAAGCTTAAATACCCTCATTTAGAAAACACTGACTCAGGACTCATTTGTCAGTTAGAACACGAGTGATAACCTTAACCTATTGTTCACAGTACATGTTTTCATTTTCACTTTACTATAAACAAATCAAGTTGCAGTGTGAGTATGTGGAGTCTCAAAGATAAAGATATACTGAAATTTAACTTAAATTCCCTACCAGTGCATCTGGTGATATTTATAATGGCTATAGTTATTGGGAATGTCTATTTAATACCGTTCAGATGACTGCCGTAAATTTTTAGTGACAAAACTGCTTTGTGTTACATGTACAGAACAGGGTAGTATTAAATCACCTGCACATAAAAACTGAAAAAAAAAATCACCTTTAAGAAGATGGAGGGCATTGCTTCTCAGTGAAAGCTGATAAAACATGTCCCCCGATGAAAGGATGTGGAGAAGGCTATACTGTACTCTGATGCACATTATTATTAAAGTACAAATACACAAAACCATTTCAGTGGTATAAGGTCTGCTGCATGCATCAGTGTAAAATGCTGTAGAGAGCCCATAATAATGAAATTTTCACAAATGTCAGGGAAGTGAGAAGCAGGGTGGTTTTGAGCAACTCCTTTAAATGTGAGCGGTAATTGAAAGACTGGGTATTAAAATTAAACTAAATGTTATTCAAATAGACTGAAATTAGATACTATTCAAACAGAAATTATTACATATATCAAAACCATGAAAGGGTATTGTCAAATATTGGAATAAAAATAATACAAAGATTGTATAAAATAAAATCTTTGTTAACTCTGCTGTGAACAATGTTTGCATAATGCTAGTGAAATCCTAACACAATGCTAACACAAAAGACAGAAATTTTGTAAGTTCACATTTCAGATCTTCAGATCCAAGTGATTTTCTAGCAGATTATCTTCTGAAGAGTTCAGTGAACTGTGTATACTTTAAAAAAGAAAACTTCTTTGACAGCAGGAAAAATTTTACGATCTTGAGGCAACACTTACATGAACCAGAGCAAGACTGTTCAGACATTATTTGCTATCCCACCTGTCTCTGTTTTATGCACTCCAGTCCAATTCTAATGCAATTATCAATTGACTTAGGAATAACAAATACCCTACTTGATGCTTTTCTTCCAGTGCCTGCTGCCTGCAACACTCTGGGAACTCCCAAAATGCCCCAAAATGCCACACTAATAATTGATTCATGGGGAGCCTTTCTTAAGAACTGAGACATGAATGCCTATTCTAGGAAGAGCATAATGCTGTGAATGAGTCTCTGAGAACTCAATAGTAATGATCTGAAGTGGTATTCTTTCAACTGTTGCTGTCTTTATACTGTACATTTTTTTTCTGTCGCGGTTGCATGTCTCTTTAAATACAGCTTATAAAGCCTACAGTAACAGAAATAACCATAAATGCTACTGACATTCATCTCCTAAAGACACTGAAAAGTACACAGGTTTGATATTGGTAACCATGCTTCGTTTTACTGATCAATGAAAATGCACCTGAAGCCACTACATGCAAGAAACTTACCATAGCAGGAAAACTAACAAATAAAAAACCAAAACAAACAAACAAACAAACAAACAAACAAAACTTTTAAATAGAAAAGACTCTGCACTTTTTAGTTTTCTTTTTATTTGACATTTTTGCTCTTTCTCTTTTTTCTTCTCCAATTCTAAGAAATAAAAGCAACTGTTCTGATAAACAAGCAAAGAGAATAAACTAGATTCCCAAGACTTATGACAAAACCTTGCAAATGGTAATTTATTCTGCAAAATTTCATTTGTAGCTTACAGATAGACCTCAGAACTTGAGCAGGATGAGACATTTTATCATGGTAAGTAATAAATATATTCTTAGAGCTTACTGATATATTAAAATGAACACTAGTTCTTTAAAATAATTTAACCAGTATCTCTGATTTTGTTCTCTGCCTACTATAAAATTAAAGAAATTGCGAGAATAACTTTAAACTACTCTTTGCAATGAGATTTAAGTCCAGTTTTCAAGATGATAAGCAACTGAGAAGTGATAACCAGTCCTTGATATTCTTTGCTTTCCATCTTTGTTCTTTAAGAGAGAAAAGATGCTGTTTTTAATGAGCTTTTTGCCTCCTACCAGCCCTCAGTGGTATCCAGGGAAAGCAGTAAATTAAAGGCTGTTCCTGTGAATTGCTGAGAACTTTCAACCTAGCTGAGGCAAAAAGATTTATGCTAAGAAATCATGGCTCTTTTCAGCTTGTCCTTACTATGTATGTTGTCTGGCACAGTCAGATATGTCTCTTAAGCTTTCTCTCTGTTAGATAGCCTATAAAGGTCAGAAAAGCTAAATCCAAACATAATGACATGGAGAAATATCTCTATTGCTGAGTGACTACCATCTGACTATAATAGCAGTAGTTTAATAATGCAAAATAACATTAGCCATTCCGTAAAGCTGATATATTATGTTCTAACATGAAGCAAATAACGAAGCTTCAATTTAGATTCTGTTTACTCTGAGAGAGAAATTAGTTTTATTTTGGACTGAGGTAAAGCAGTCAACCTTTGTCTAACTCCTGCCTCTTAAACCTAGAAGGAAAATGTCTGAGTCCGGTAACAAAATATTTTGTATTAAAACAAATCTTTCTATTATGGCTTGTATCATTATGTTATATCATGTGGCATAAACAGAAACATTAAATTATGAAATTACTTAGATCTTGTAGTAATTATGCACTCACTTGAAATCCATTTGATAAGGAATTTTGTCTTTCCATGAAGACTGAGGGACTATTCATGATTTTTAACAGTATAAAGTAGACAAATGTTGCTGTCTTAAAGGCAACAGTGCAAGTTAATGTGTTGCAGGTCAGCTTCTTGGGACTGTGCCCTCCTCATGTTGTGTCTTAAACAGGTAGTCGTAACGAGTGTAATTGCATGTTGTTATGTTTGAACTGCCATTGCACTTTCCTCAGATGTGAATTGTCTGTGAATTGTGCAGGTCTGATATCAGATCTCTGCTTTCTTACAAAATGCATTACATAAACTAATTTTTTCTTTAGAGAACCTGAAATTTGTGAGCTGAAATTAATTTAAAGTATGAATAAATGGTGTGCTAAAGCCGTTGAAGATTTTTTACGTAATTTTGGATCTTCTAATTGAAGTAGAAGAGGTACTTAGCATGTTTCAAAAGGACATGGTACCTTGGACACAGCAGAGTGGTAATAGGGCTGTAATCCTTTTGTCATTCAAGCTTGCATTTTAGAACTTAGCTAAATCTTGTTTGAGAAAAAGCTATCCCATTCACAAGGAGCACGGTTGTCTCTGTTTAAGGGAAACTCTGAAGTTCAACTGTGTTGGGTGTTCAGGAAGGGAAAATCTTCCACTAGTTTTCTGCTTCTTCTCCTAGCAAAAATTTTCATTATCAACAGGGTGTTGAATAAAAAACTGGGGGTTGAACTCACAAAGATGTTTTAATAGCACACAGAAGCCCCTCTTTAGTTGTTTGCTCCTGCTCACAGACAATATGCACACCTGATTTAAACATGTTTCAAAAATACTACATTAAACTATGGTTCTGGAGGAGAGAAAACCTGACACATACCTCTCAGTAAAAGCAAGAAAACAGTTCCTCTTAGTTTTCTTATAGTAACAGAAGTGTAAAATGAAGATAGAGATAGATTTTGTGTGCTAGAAATCTACTCACCATGTTAAATACTTGAAGTTGGAAATGTACCACAAAGTCAACTGAAATTATGGCACCTGCTTTTGCTGAAAGTCTGTAACTCAATTGTACTCAAGTTCCCAAAGAATATCTATATCACCCTGAGATGAGGATGTCACGAGTGGCAATAGAAATAGAAACAGAAATAGAAAGCTCTTCAGAAACAAAGTAGGGATTATGCAATTTAAAATTTGCTTCACAAATTGAGTAAGAAAGTGTTTCAGTTTGTATTGGTTTGGATTTTTTTATGATGCTCATATAAGAAGGGAAATGCCACTTGATGCCTCTGCTTTTGTGAATAATTTGTGAAGATTACCAGAGGTGGGTATTTTGTTGTTGTTGTTTTTGGTTTTGTTTTGGTGGGTGTTCTTTGCTTTGCGCAAAAAGTTATCTATCTGGAGAAGAATCACAAGAAGTATTCTAGCTACTTGCCTGGCATGGCTACCTGCAGAATGAGTGAAAGTGATAAGCATCATTATAGAGGCATCCTTACAGGGAAGGGAAAGGAAAAACATTGGGAAAACAATTTCCTGAAAATGGTGTATTCTCAGGCACAAACACACAGAACTGCAGATAGCTGATAAAATTTACCTTTGTTGTGGTTTAAGCCTCTCATGAAGTTGGCTCACTCACTCCCCCCTCTTTCTTCCCCCCAGCTCGCAGGGAGGGGGGATGGGGAGGAGAATCGAAAGAAGGCAACTCCCACGGATTGAGATGGCCGAAGTCAAAGAGTTGTGCTCAATGGCTCAGTGTCCAGCTGGAGGCCAGTAACAAATGGTGCCCCTCAGGGATCGGTGTTGGGACCTGTCATGTTCAACATCTTTGGCTGTGATAGGGACAGAGGGATTGAGTGCGCCCTCAGCAAGTTTGCCATTGACACCAAGCTGGGTGGTTCGATTGCTATGTTGGAGGGAAGGAATGCCATCCAGAGGGACCTTGACACGCTTGTGAGGTGGGCTGATGCCAACCTGATGAAGTTTAACATGACAAGTGCAAGGTCCTACACCTGGGTTGGAGTAGACCCAGGCACAGCTACAGGTTTGGCAGAGAAGAGATTCAAAGTAGCCCTGAGGGGCACTTGGGGATGTTGGTTGATGAGAAAATGAATATGAGCGGCAATGTGCGCTTGCTGTCCAGAAAGCCAACTGTATTGTGAGCTGCATCCAAAGAAGCGTGTGACCAGCAGGTCGAGAGAGGTAATCCTGGCCCTTGTGAGACCTCACTTGGAGTATTGTGTGCAATTCTGTTGTCTTCAACATTAAAAGGACATGGAACTGTTGGAACAAGTCCAGAGGAGGGCCACGAGGATGATCATGGGACTGGAGCACCTCCTTTAGGAAGACAGGATGAGAAAGTTGGGGCTGTTCAGCCTGGAGAAGAGAAGGCTGTGCTGAGAGTCATAGCAGCCTTCCAGTGTCTGGAGGGGGCCTATAGGGATGTTGGGGAGGGACTCTTCATTAGGGACTGTAGGGATAGGACAAGGGGTAGTGGGTTCAAACTTAAACAGGGGAAGTTTAGATTGGATATGAGGAAGAAATTCTTTCTTGTAAGGGTGGTGAGGCACTGGAATGGATTTCCCAGGGAAGTTGTGAATGCTCCATCGCTGGTGGTGTTCAAGGCCAGGTTGGACAGAGGCTTGGGTGGCATGGTTTAGTGTGAGGTGTCCCTGCCCATGGCAGGGGTGTTGAAACCAGATGATCTTAAAGTCCTTTCCAGCCCTAAAGATCCTATGATTCCATGGTTCTATGAGATAAGAACAGTCCAGTAACTAAGGTATAACATGAACAACTGTTACTACCACCAATAATAATAATGATCAGGGAAATAAAAGGGAAGACAATACCACTGCTCACCACCTGAAAACCAAGCCGTGGACAGAACTCTTCCGGGTTCCTGCCCCCAGTTTTTATATCCTGGGGATGATGTGCTGTGGTATGGAATATCTCTTTGGTCCGTTTGGGTCAGGTGTCCTGTCTCTGCTTCCTCCCGGCTTCTCCTCCTCCCTGGCAGAGCACAAGACTTAGAAAGTCCTTGATCAAACCAAATATTCTAAGCTGTAACTATAAGCATTGATGTTATCAGCGCTGTTCCCAGGCTGAAAGTTGAAAACAGCTCTGCAACAGCTACTAAGAAGGAGAAAGGTGACTGCTACTGCTGAACCTAGGGCAACCTTGCTACTTTATTGCATATATGAATACATGAGGCACTACCAGATGGTTTTCAGAGACCAATATGATCTTTGCAATATCTTGTCCACTGTTGCAGGTGACAAGCTTGATTTTGAATGAGCAGACAATGAAGAAGGCGCACAAAAAAATGAGCCAACAATTATTATCCATACCTTAACTAACTACCACCTGCAGTGTCAGTTCTGTTTTCATTCGATTTGACTCAAGCAAAGTGGGCTCAAATTACTTTTCTGAGAGACAGAGCTGATTGACACTGGCAACAGTGAGAACAACAACAGGAATAAGATTTTCCTATGTTATTTATAATTATAGAGGAATTTTGAGTAATTTGCCAAACAATGTTTTGAGAAGACTACAAATATCACAGGGTCTTTTCTGCTTCTAAATATGTGTTTGTGTATATTTTATCAGAAAATAAGATTAACAGAAATCAAGACCAGACAGGACACTCATGTATTTCTAGACTGGCCTTCCACACATATCTGCAGCATGCGAAGAAACCTTATCTACATTTTATTCCCCACTAAAAATAAACCAGCCTCTGCAAAGTTAGAGACATGATTAGGTGACGCAGCCTGAGAGGGCCTCAGGATGGCACAAAATCTTTTTTATTACAGAGACAAAAAGAAATCTTCACGTTCCTAAGACTCACCAGAGAGCAAACTTTTGTGTCCTGTTTCCACATGCAATTATCTCCAATACTTCATAATATTCAAATTTACTAATGATCTAGCACTAAACCAGACATATCCTTGCCAATTGAAAAGTACATGAAAGAGGCGCAATACAAAGGAGGAGATGAACAGGAGTATTTTCAAATTGTTTTCATTGTTGCAGACTTGCTGCCTGATGAATATGAGACTTCTCATCTGCTCACTTTCAGATAGGTTATAGCTGTAAAGTATGTTTGGCTCACAGTCAGAGGGATCAAAAAGGACTATGTCAGTCATGCCATTTTCTGCTGAATGAAAGTCAGTCCTAGTCATTTCTGCTGAATGAGGGTCATCCCAGGGCAGAGACATCACCTGGGCCATCACTAAAGTAGATTTCTGTATTGTACTATGATTGAAATTGTCAAAAAAAATGAAGCCAATAACTTCATACCAGATTCTGGCAGGTCATGCAGAAAAGTATACCCTGCAGCAGAAAGTATATCCAGTCAGTGCTTGTAACAGAGGTTTAAGTGCTCAGTTTTGCACCCAACCTGAGCAAAATCCATTTATATGCCTATGTAGTTGTAAGAATTTCTAAAATTTGTGTTCACCAAATCCTGACCATTTGGAGGACTAGACACTTTACCAATAGCTAGCAGTCCCACAGCTGTGTCCAGAAGGACAAGTGTGTTCAGATGGCTCATTCTGTAAGTACATAAGCATAAGGAACTAACATATATATATACAAAATGGAAAGTTCTATAGCTGTGACTTCTTCCTAAAGCTAAAAAGGCTAATCTTTCCTATCTCACATTTATATCTTTTGCCATTTTCAAGGGAAGGTATTACACATATCTCCCAGTGAAACATATTCTTATCAAGGGTTGAGATCTCTGGACTCCACTAAGTATCTGATTTTGATTTTCATGTACAGAAGTAATAGAGCTCTATTACCATTCAGAGAGAAATCCTATACTGGAAATATTTGTGTATGAAGAGGTTAGTGATTGTTGCTTTAGAAATGTGTGATGATAACAAAACAGAGCAATTGTGACAGTGCCTTTTGTGGGAAATTTAATATCAAAGCTTGTGTGACGATATAAGGCACGAAGTTGAAAGGCTAGTGATTATAATCACCTAACAAGATCAAAATCAGTACTATATTCAGGAAGGCACTACTGCTTAGAATGTTATTGTTAATACAAAATTGAATTTTTAAGGAAAAACACACACATGGGTTTGAATTTCCTGACAGCCATTCAGACAGCTCAAACAGTATACATGTTTCTAAAACTATTTCATTTGGAAGGGACAGAGGAAATGATCTAATGAAGACTTTTTCATACCTAACTTTTATTACCTTGCATAAAAATTTATTTGTCTATCCAAGGAAAGTAATTGCTTACCACACATAGAAGCAAATTTACAGCATAACCACATATTTAATGTTTCCTTGAATTTGGTCCACATTTTCAGAATAACTGAATACCTATTGAATCATTTCAAAGCCCAGCACTCAGTAGAGGCACATAGGTTTCTTAAAACAATTTATGATCAAAATATCTTACTGGCAAGAAAGGGGAAAATACCTGTGAGTTAAAACAGAAAGGAAAGGATATACTAGTTCTGCAGGGTATGTTCAAAGTCAGGTACTAGATTTCCTGTTACTGCACTTGATCCCTTTAACTGAAGTGACATAATTCCAGTGGTGATTTCTGAGCCTCCTAAAGATGGCATTATCACAAAGGCATAAAATATGTGAAACTGTTTTGTAGTAGAGAAAAAGTAGAGAAAATAAGGCTCAGCACATGACATTGATTCTGTCAACCTCTGGGCCATATTTGAACAATGAAATTGTATCAATATAAACAACACTTTAATGATGAGACTAGTGACTGATTTTCATTGGTATAAGCACAGCTTCATGAAAAACCAAGAGCCAAACCTTTTTTGGTGTTTTAAACAAGTGTAAGTGCACTGGAGGCCAACAGACTAACAGAAACCAGCTGAAAGTCTGTCCCAATACAAAATCTAATATTAAAAGGAGAATTGGACAGAAAACTTTGTATGCTCTTAGAAAACAAGCCTTCTCAGGAGAGATTTATGTTGGAAATATTCCTTTTGTTTCGTTGCAGCTTTCCCTGTGCCTTTTGGTTTAGGATTTTTTTTTGTGTGTGCGTGTGTGTGCAGTTTGGTTTTTTTTTTTTTCTGTCTTTTTGTTGTTGTTGTTGTTGTTGTTGTTTGGTTTGGTTTTTTTTGGTTGGTTTTGTTTGTCTGCTTGTTTTTTGAACCTGCTGATGAATACAGTTAACCAGCAATTTAATTCAGTAAGATGTATGATGGGGTATCTTTCCCTCTAGAAAAGCTAAAACAAGGGATATAAATACAGACATCTATGGATTATCTAAGAATTCAAGTATTGGAATTGGGATTGTGGGTATTAAATGGCACAAAAATATCTGGATTTCTTGTTAGATCAGGTAATTTGAAGCATGCTTATTTCTACATATGCGGACAAAAAGACAAATTATAGCAAAATTAACACTTATTTGATGATTTGTTTGAACAAGGGAGCATCCTGACTCCCTTTTGTCTTCTTCCAAGCTGCCAGTTTTCCTGATAGAAAAGCATAACACTGGCCCTCGCAGACAAAAATGAGTTACCATTTGCAGATTTTATGTCCCACTTTGTTTATAAAACCCCACAGATTTACCTCGAACTGTATGGCTACAGATCATCCACACCATCCCCAAGTGGACTCTTTTCTTACAGTTGTGTGAACTGGGAGAAGCAATCTAAGAGCTTCTGAACCAGACACAGACATTATTAATCTGTCACACGTATAGCTGTCTTTTTTTTTTTTTTTTCCCCTGTGATTTTTCATCTCAGCAAAATTAGATAATTTTTGAAACAATGACATCTAGTTTATTAGCAGAAATCTAAAGATCTTAGAGGGTTTCTACCAGCTCTTGTCCTGGTGGTCCTAAACCACATATTTCTCTTCTACAATCTCGTTGAGAGCAAGTTAAATTATCAGTGCAACTTCTCAGTTAGAATGCAAATCTTCTCTGTTCAAATAAGTATGAGAGACCTTTCAAGACAGGTCTACCTTTCACATGACTACTGAATGTAGATGGACCAGTCTTTTTTTAAAAAAAAGTAAACCCAAACAACTTTGTAAGTTTATTATTTATTTCAGTAACTATGTGGTGAGATTTTTAAAATTCTAAAGTATCCTACCTTCACAAAGCAGAAGATGGTAAGAAACAGAACATTTTAGATCCCTCTTCCAAAAAAAGTTATCATATTTTTATATAAAATTGCAAAGTTCACTTCTAAAAATTTCAGAGAAAAGTATGACACAGGCACAAGTAAGCAAGCCATTCAGTTACAGTTAGGGAAGAAAGAGATCTAAGGTAAAGAAAGCCTGATTTTACAAGCAGGACATCAGTTTAAAAATGCTGGGAATCTGTAATCAAGCTGTCCTGCTTGATTGTGGTTAGTCTGGTTGAGTGCATGGCACAGTGTGGAGACAACTAGGTTAGCTCAGAACAAGCTGCTCAGTATATCAGAGACATTAAAGTGACACTAGTTCTGCACTTCACTGTGGCTTCAGTGAAGTTAATTAAATGCAGGATAACATTCCACTAATAGGACTATTCATCTTCTGATATTGCTTCATTTGGAGCAAATCTGGATATGTCTCTACAAGGAACCAAACAAAGCTTCTGTGTCAGCTTCTTCAACAAGCAAAGACCTCCAGCCTCTGGCCCCTGAATAGAACATTGGGTAAAGCAAATGACGATGAACAGTCAATGAAATAAATAGATGAATTCTTGTGTCTCTGGACTAGTCCTACACAAACAAGAAAAAGCACTCTTAACTACAATGGCTTTTCAGAAATTCACTAGAAACTATGAGAGAAAAGAAAGCATTATATCAAAGGAAAAAATTCAAGGAGAAATAGGAAATGCATGCACATACATAGAATCACAGAATCATAGAACAGTTAGGGTTGGAAAGGACTCTAAGATCATCTAGTTCCAACCTCCCTGCTACGGGAAGGGACACCTCCCACTAAACCATACATGCTCTGTGAAGGCATTTCAGTTAAAAAGTGTTATGTTTCTCTGTAATAGTGGTGGTATGAGTGTGAAACAGCAGAAATGGCATATAAACTGTAGCAATAGGTGGGCTTGTGCCGTATTTTTGTTTTGATATAATCTCAAAATTCTTAAACAGCTCACTTAGTATGAGGCAGCACAATTTCCCCAGTCACTACTGTGAAGTTCAAAAGATGTTTCCCAAGCACTTCTACTTGTCCAGCCCTAGCACCACAATTTCTTTCCAAATAAATATCTAAAGCAAATTCCAATTCCTACAAAAGACACCAGACTACAAGCTTTGCAGACAAGAGTACGTGGGTTATACTTGGATTACATGCAACTTGGTAACGCCGGGTTATGCCGGACCACCTCTCCTAGATGTAATTGAAACATCAAGACCACATCCATGGAAGCAGGCAGTGTCATTCTCAAAGCTGTAGGAAAAGCTAGTGTCTGCAAGTTACAGTCAGACAAATTCATTTGAAATAAGGTTTAGTTTTAAAAAACCGTGTCATTTACCTCCAGGACAAATCACTTTCTGATATTTAAATATTTATATACAGACAAAATGCCTTCATGGAGCAGATGCCTAAAATACATTAGCTGCTGACAAAATTATTACAATTGTGCCATACATTAACTCCTATACACACTCACATAGCTCATTAATCTACATGGAAAGAGAAGCACAGGCTTCATTATGTTCAATACTCATTGCATTGCTACTCATTCTCACAATACAGTGACAATGATAGTGACTCTATCCTATATGTAATATTTTTGTGTTATTATTAGGTAGCTGATAATGCTTTAATATTTTTTCTTTGGTATATATTTGAGCATAAATTTTTTAAAAAACTATGTTTTATAAAAATCAGCCCAGAAAGCAGTTATGTAGACCTGATTATCTTCAGTGAAATCCATCACTGCACAAAAGGTACTGCCAACCACAAATAAGACCTTTACAATGGTGCAGAATGCAGTATAGTAAACATTTCCAGTACCTGGCAAAAATCCTCACACTTGAAAAGCAGTGGTTTTTAAGATTTTGTTTTTCTTGTTGTTTAAGGTCATCCCCCTAAAGAATTTTCTACTAAATAAAAGGCACTGCTGCTGTCTTCCTTTCTTGAAGACCCTGGTGGGAAAAGAGCAGCTACAGGGTAAATTTTGCCATTGCAGAAGCCCTGCTACCATAGGCAGATACAAGCAGCACTAGTCACCCCAGGTTATATTTCACTACCTAAGTAAATGCCAGTTTTAATGCACTGGACTTTGCAGTCACCATATTTCCGTCGTCTTTTCTGGCTGCTGCTTGAATTCAGTGGATGTTATGTGTGTGAATTACATTGTGCATAAGAGCTGAGCTCATGGTGGATACTGACTGATGGGTTTTTGCAATCCAAATCTTACTCATGCTGGAGTTGTCTAGATAGTGCAACCTGGAGACTGGAAATGCTCAATGGCTCAGTACTCACTGCTACTCAGCTTCTGCTGAGTGCTCTGCAGGCTGGGGTAGGCTTGCCCTTGCCTTCATACAAAGACTGTGAAAAGGTTCAGAGTTATGTATTGCTGAGAAGAAAGGCATTCCTTGCCTCTTCTCTAGGCTGATCTGCTGATCCCCAGGTGTGGCCAGACCCACAGCACGCTCAGCGTTGCTAGGTATTTGTGTCTCAGTGCCTGTGCCATTATCTCATGGGCTAGCGGTAGAACTGGGGCTGGTGATCCTGCCAGCCATAGTTCTTAGCAGGCAGCTTATTTCCTTTGAGCCCTGAAATTTGTTTAAATATGTAGGTATGTCATGGGTTAAGCAGTAGCAGTCATTTTTCTCCTTCTTGGTAGCTGGTGCAGCACTGTGTTTTTAACTTTCAGCCTGGGAACAGTGTTGATAACACCGATGTTTTTAGTTATGGCTTACTGATGTTTGGTCTGGCCAAGGACTTTGAGTCTCATGCTCTGCCAGGGAGGAGGAGAAGCCGGGAGGAAGCAGAGACAGGACACCTGACCCAAACTGACCAAAGAGGTATTCCATACCACAGCATGTCATGCCCAGTATGTAAAAATGGAGGGCAGAGACCCGTAAGAAGGGGAGGGGGTGCACTGCTTGGTCGGGCTTGGTATCAGGTGGTGAGCTGTTGTATTTTCTTTCCTTGTATTTCCCTTGTCATTGTTATTGTTGGCGGTAGCAGTAGTGTTTTGTGTTATACCTTAGTTACTGAACTGCTTTTATCTCAACCTGTGGGAGTTGCATTCTTTCTATTCTCCTTCCCATCCCTCCAGGAGCTGGGGAGAAGAAAGAGGGGTGAGTGAGTGAGCAAACTGTGTGGCTGAGAGGCTTAAACTATGACAAGTTCAAATAACACCTAGACATGTATTGATACAGTCCTTCTTTACACTTAGATAACACTTTACTCTTCTATTCTTGGTTGGAACTTCACCCTGTTTGAAAACAGTATTGCAATATACTTTATAAATAGTAAATTCAAGCCTCTTCCTACAGATCTGTATTTCCTGTTTCATGGGTGACCTATGCATACTGCATATGTGACACGCAATTCAGATGAATCCCCGTATGTGTTCAGTGCTTTTGTTTAACAACTTGGTTATTGTTGTAAATCTTATAGGCTTGAAGCACACAAATTACTGAGTGACTGCAGTTTTACTGGCTGAGACTGCTGGATGACTGTAACTCTATCAGTCAGACAGCACCATTCCTTCTGAATTTCTTTAGAGGGTTCTCCCAACAAAGAGAAATGGTTTTGAAGTTTTGCTTTTACCTGCTTGCTACAAAAACAGTTCATAAGAAACCCATGCTGTTAGCCTATGTTGGAGCTGAAGACAGCAAGCTGTGAGGCAGCAGTGTGTAAAAGCTGGATGAACTCTGCGGAGTAAATTAAATATGTTCAAGTACATACACACCTGTAATAGGTTAACCATTTAAAGGTGACTAATCTTGCAATTACTCCAAATCTTTTTCAAGCAACACGGCTTAAAGTTACTTCTCCCTCAAAATCATTGCTATTAGTGTGTACACGTTCAAAGCTTCAGCTTTTAGGAAAGCAACTTACCTAACATCCTGAATTTTTCAACAGTGTTGTCTATCTAGCCACTCGGATTCCTCTTTTATCTCAGTATCTGTGACATATTTTCTGTGAGGGTGGTGAGGCTTCTCCAGGTTGCCTGAAGAAGCTGGCAGTGTTCAGTGCCAGGTTGGATGGGGCTTGGAGCAACCTGGTCTAGTGGAAGGTGTCCCTGCCCATAGCAGGTGGTTGGAACTGGATGAGCTTTAAGACCCCTTCCAACCCAAACCACCCCATGATTCTTTAATTCTGTGGCTCTTACCAAGCGTTACAGAAACCGTTTAGGTCAGATAACATGAAAACAGGCCGGAACACGTTTTCAAAGGAAATTCTTCTGCAAATCCCCCAAGGCATTATGTGGGTGGTGGTCTAAATAGCATCCTAAAAAGGTTTTCCATTATGTTTTTCATACTCATGTTTCTACATTTGTATATAAATGTGCCTAATTACAGTTTGGTATTCTTTTTTTGGAAATAAGATTTACCTTAATACTTTTCCTTTTTTTTTTTTTTTTTTAATGTAAACTGCCGATAGTGTTCTGTAAATATATACTATCCAACACAAACTTTTGCCTGACTAAAAAAAAGAAGTGAGCAATGAGCTATAACTCATATTGCTGTCTTCTTTGCAGCACTGATCTTTGATTTATATCTGCATGCCTGAAAATATAGAAGAGAACACAAACTACAACATTAAAAAAACAAAATATGCAAAACACTACCTGAAATCCTTGTTAATGGCTGTTCTCCCAATAGCAGTTTTCTTTTCTTTGCTTCACCCCTGTTGCCATTTCTCACAGTGCACATCTAGTTCACTCAAATTACAGAAAAAGATGGTCAGGAAATCAGTTTTTCCCTAAAAAGTGTACAAAATGCTGAACTCAGAAGGTTTCACAGAGGCATTTCATTTTCTACAAGACACCTGCCTACTATCTGCCAGCTCAGCGTCAGTCTGTGGAGATGTCTGGGTCCTTAGAGCTTCAAACAAGCCCAGCCTTGCAAATGAGCTCCCAGCTGGGATCTCCAGGAACTCCAGGCTCCCAAAGTCAAGAGCCCCAGGAGCTTCCATCTCTATCTGAAGTGTTTATTTCAGATGACTGATTTCTCATAAGGGACAAAGGACTCTGCAGTCCTGAAAGCTCCCATTTGAGATTTCTTCTCAGGGTTTTCCACCACCTCACTACACACTGATAGCAATCTTAGAGTTGTAGAGTCCCTGGGAACCACATTCAGTCAAGGGTCTGCCAGCTCTTGAGAATACTTTTCAGTGCAGCGGTCTCCCTAGGCATTTTTTTAGTGTGTTGCTCAGCCTTGTTTTAATGCCAGAATGTTTCTTTTCTGAGAAAATTTCAAATTGTCTGTTCTTTTTCTGACTCAATGTTAAAGCTTTCTTATGGCACTGTAATTTCCCTGAAGATGGAAATCCCAAGCTTTGAAATTCTATCCTCCAGGGATATGGGGAAGAGCTTCTCCAGAAGTCTAGCATTCAGGACATAAAATGAGCCACAGGCAGACCTCCTTATCTGAGTTGCAGCAGAAGTATTCCAAGTCACAACAGGTCTCATACTTTAAAGGGATAAACATATCTCTCTGAACAGCCTTTCTCTGCTTGTACTGTGCCTAGGCAGACAAATAGTCAATAATGTGACCCCCTTAATCATTCAACGGGTATATCAGAGTAGATGTAATCATAAGGCAAATGTCTTAGCAAAAGCTGCACGCAAATTCATTAAATCCAAGAATTGTGTTTGTGGCCAAACGTCCATACTTTCAGAATAGCAACCTGGATGTACAAAGATACCCTGTAGCAGATAATTGTTCAATTTGCTCATACAAATGCCATTTCTATAAAACAAATATAGGGAGCTTAATCATGTTGCAGGATCTAATATATCACAGTAAAATGGTCCCATAATACCCATAAGCTATAAAACTTGCTCTTAATGTTGTTCAGAATTGGGAAACGGAAGTTTCGTTTTCATTTTTTTGAAAGGACATGCATATGCACACACATACAAATATATATATGTTTGATCAGGATGCAAATTTTAGGTAAACTGGGACATGTCCTTCCCATCTACATCACATTTTTCTGCACCGTGAATTCTTACTTTATTGTTACAGAAGAGTTGGCATTTACTGAATCAACGTTTTTTCACAGGAAATAATCAGTAAACCATGATGCTCAAAACCACAAACACAGTGCCACTCATCCCAGTTTAATTTTAAAATTTCTTAAATCTTTACTAAATTAATACCCAAAAGCCCCTTCTCACATTTTGAGGAAAATCCCCAGATTCTTGTTCCAATAAATAGTAAATATCAGAAATATTTTCTTTCAAAAAAGGGAATAGGAGTTATACACTGTTTTTCAATCAGCTCTAACTATAAACTTACAGGTGGTAGCTAATCCACATCTCAATGCCTATTAAAAAGTTATTTTTGTATGAGACCAAACAGCAAATGATTTTAAATGTAAAACTACATTTAAAATATTTTTAACATGTAATTATATGGTAATTAACTTATTTGTATCATGTACAAGGCATAGTATGCTTCCAGTGTTTGTGCATAGGTAAGCAGTGCTCCGGGTAAGATATGAATAATGGAGCTATAGTCAGATGATAATTCATCAGATCCTTCTGGCAGGCAACCTGATCATGTATGGCAGCTATTGCTAGCATGGGTAACTACAATGACTGGGCCAGATTTTTTTCTCAGCAGTCCCAGTGGGTGTTTAATGTGCTTCATTTATTTATTTTTTTTAGGTAAATAAACTGCTGAATACATACCACCATGCCTTTACAAAATTGAAGGGACAGCATGGAAGGCAGCTGAATTTCTGCTGCTGCCCTTTCCTTGCCTTCTGGAAGCTGGGAAGTTTCTGGTCCTCTAGTAGAAGGTACCATGAATGCTGCAATTTTTCTGTTGTCATGACGTATTATTTTAAGGACTTTTAAAGTCTTCATCTAGATCTTATGCTAATTGGATATAAGGAAGAAGTTTGGGTGAAAGGAAGAAGTTCTTTACTGTAAGGGTAGTGAGGCCCTGGAATGGGTTGTCCACGGAGGTTGTGGATGCTCCAACCCCGGCAGTGTTCAAGGCGAGATTGGACAAAGTCTTGGGTGACATGGTTTAGTGTGAGGTGTCCTGGCCCACAGCAGGGAGGTTGGAACTAGATGAACTTAAGGTTCTTTCCAACCCCAACTATTCTATGATTCTATGATTCTAATTCTCTTCACAAGTTTCAAACTGAATTTCCTCTTAAGGTCTAATGCTTTACTGAAAGATTACCTTAACAGAATGACTGATTTATCACAGATCTTCATCTACTGACTCCTCTATTTTTGATGGTAGGGCAAGGAAAAAGGCAAAAAATCCTCCAATATGATTTTCTTGCATACAGTCAAGATCCTACCACAAAATATTTTTAAAATATGGTAATTCGATTCTCCTTCTTATTTATTTGACGTTGTACTGTTCAGTTACCCCACAGAGCCGATGACTAAGAAAACTGTGAACAGCATATATCAATCCAGTTCAGGTTTTTGTCTCCAACAGTAATCGAGAGATGTCTAGAAAAGAAAATAATCACAAATCAGTTATCCTAACACCCTAAAAAATCAGTTAGGTAATTTTTGATTTAGAATTGTGTCCCTCACTTAATATTTAGTTACTAATTTATCTTTTATATACTTGTCTACTTTTGCCTTGAGCCCAGATATACTTTCGGCATCTAGAATATCCTGTGGAAATGCTATCCATATATAAACTATATACTCTGGGGAGAACCTCCACCTTCTGCTTATTTTTAAACTGGTTCATGATGGGCTCACCTGATTTTGGTATGTACTTGAGAGGACAAAAATGAACAAAAGAAACTCTCCAAATCATGATGTGTCTCTGTTTATATTCATTCCACCTATGATTTAATGAGTTTCTTTTTAATCATCCTAGTTAACCTTACTCAATTTTTATCACTCGTAACACAGAAGCAATTCCATAGCTTTTGGTACGCTGTAGTCTGTCTCTGTATCTCTTGCAAGTTATCTCACCACTTCTTAGAAGAGTGAACAAATACTGAAGAGAGTTTTTAAGTCAGGGATACACTACAGCCCTCTAAACTGATGTGACAATAATCAGCCTATTTTTCTCTAATAACTCCCTATACTCATGTTGCCCTCATCTCTTTATCACTTGAACATAATCTGCCATTTTATTACCCACAATCTGCACAGATCTTCAGTCAGCCTTTGTATTTTATCTACCTACTGAATCATTTACTGTCATGAGAAAACTTTGTCCCCTTCTTATTCATCCTTTTTTCCTAATGATTTATGGACAAATTAACCCAAACACATATACTGTGGAACTTTACTGCCAATCTTCCCCTTTGAGATTACTGACCATTTATTCCAAATCTCTGCTTTCCATCTCTTAAGTCAGTTATTCTAAAATGTGATGGCCTTCCCCATTGTTCCACAACAGCTGAATTGCTCTAAGACCCTTTGAGAAGGGACCTTGTTGAATGCCTTTTAGAAATCCAAGCAGAGCATATCAACTGTAGGTTCACTGCATATGCTTGCAATCTTCTCCAAGGAACCAGAAAAGTTTTTCTAGGCAAAATCTGCTTAACTCTTCCTTAGTATCTGCTATTTATTCATATCAAAAATACTTCCTTTTTCAGAAGAGTGTCCAGCTATATTTTTGTACAATTAGTCTGTCATTACCACGATATCTCCTGAATCCTCCCTCAATAACTGTCATTGCATTAACCACCTTCTAATTTTTGTGACACTAAGACAGCTTACTACCTCAGCTATTTGGCTTTTGAGCTCCCTTAAGCTCTTAACAAATCCTTATGATTGTTTGCTACTTATTTTGATGACTTGGTGATTCTGTGCTGTTTTTCACATCAGTTCAGTTTGAAACCATTTTCTCTCCCATAAAATCCCCCCAAAAATGGTTCTGGTGCAGAAGCCAAGCTTTTTCAAGGTGAAACAATGGTGTAAAACATTGATTTAATGTTTTTTGCACTGGCTTGGACTTTTTCTCTCTTATTTTATCTGCCTTTGGCAATACAGAGTGTATTGATTGTTTCTGGTTCTCAGTATGTTAAAAAAAAAAAACAAAATCAAAAACAAAAAAAAAAACAAACAAACAAACAAACAAAAAAAAAAACACCAAACAAAACACAAGTATTTATTATTAGGTTTTGTGCCTGTTTTTTCCTCTCTTTTTTTTTTACTTTTTCCCCTGGGAGGTGGCAGGCATTTTTATGACGCTTTTACTGCTTGAGTACAGCTTCTTCATGTAATCCCCCGGAGTCCAAGTATTTTCAAAACTGTGCTCTTTACAAAAGCTTTCTGCTACTGGAAAAACCACAAAAACAAGCCACATGAACTTATCTTGATCGAAATGTCATTCTGGATTACATTCTGAAATGTTTTCAAACAAGTCCCACTGTGACAATGCATAAGACTGCACATGCACTTTCAGAGCAATATCATTTTCACATGACAGATTTTGTGCAGGCAAAGTCAAGCTGCATTGGTGTGCCTGTAACATTGGATTAAGCCATAAATCAGCCACACAGTTTGTTCACTCACTTTCCCCTTTTTCTTTCCTCTGCTCTGGGAGGGATGGGAAGGAGAATCGAAAGAATGCAACTCCCACAGGTTGAGATAAGAACAGTTTAGTAACTAAGGTATA
>JANRGW010043321.1:19353-33344 GCA_024733675.1 Psilopsiagon aymara | reverse complement strand
GGCCACAAGTCAAAAACACAGTGCTGCACCAACTACTAAGAAGGAGAAAAATGACTGCTACTGCTGAACCCATGATAGGTACACACATACATCACCTTCAGAATTTCCTTAGCCACTGTGAAACGCACGAAAATACATTCAGGGCTGTAGACTAACTTATTTGAGAACCCATTAAAGACACGAGGTGATGAAGTTACTTGGAAAAAAGTGGGATATAATTTTGCTTTAGAAAAAGAAAAAAAATAAAAATTCTCAAGCTCTTTTCCTGGAAGCTAATTTTATTTCATTCCCTGTGAGAGCACCATCAGCAAATCATTGTTAACAATGTACTGAAAGTTAAACAAAATAATAAAGTGGTGGTATAGAAATCCAGAGGTAAGTTCTACCTCAGTGGAAAAGAGAGTGAAACGGATATTAATATTTAATGTGGTAGAGGTGACAAGTGAAATGAGTACCCATTTCCCCTCTCCTTGGTACTGTGCACAGAGATATGCGCCTCCTCATTCACTTGTGCACATTGATGCCTACATTAGGCACGGATAGGAAAAACTTCTCCTCTTATAGGTTCTGACTTGCACTAAAGATCTCCTTTAGCAAGCACATAAACGCATGGTTACCCTTATGCAGGTACTTAAATACCAGTTTTCAGGGAGTTTTACACATGTATAATTACACAGTTATGCAGTTAATTGATTTGGTGGTTAGGCTCATGCCTCACAAGGCTTTCTGTGATCAAACCACTTGAGAATGGGATTCCTTTTGAGGACATGAAATCATTAGGACTAATTTTGAGGCATCTTACATACTGATATTACTCCTAGGGAATCATGAATGTTTTTTCTGATTGGATTAAACACAAGAACATGAAATGGTTGTACACACAGATACAAAAATATAGAATCAAACCACTGCAAATGAAATTGTTGGTCTTGTTAAAACATGCAGAGGTTATAGAGGTCATAAGACCTGTATCAATAAGGAATATTAAACCTTGCTGTACACTAGTTAACTAAAGTTTTACTTGGGAGAAAAGGACAGCAGTGTGTGAATATCTCAGACAACTGCTGGAATTCAGTGTTGGCCACTGGATTTGATGAACAAGACGTGAACCAGATACACAGAATTCACAGAAGAGCAGCAAGAATGATTAGAAGTCTATCTAACATGGCCCATAAGAGAAGACTGAGGTAATTACAGCCACATATTCCAAAAGAAGGAATATATGTGTATATTCTTCTCTATAATATGTATATATACAGCACAGGCAAACTAAAAATTTGTTTTTTTTTTTCTTCCATGAACTATCATTCATCTTGTTACCTAAAGAATTCAATTTCACATTTTTTTCAAGGTTGATAGAATAGTAAGTGTTCCTGTCTTTGCTATTATGTATGGCTCCAAAATATGCCATAATTTCAAGAAAAGACCACCAGAACTTTTTTCCCCTAAGAAGGACAGGTTGATGTTCATGCTTAGGGAGTAGGGACCCAGACAGGAAATGTGTAGGTGTACTCTATGACTTCAGTAATTTTATCTAAGTTCATCCAGTCTCTTAGTCAACTCATCTGATTTCTTTCTGCCTCTTTTCTTATTTCTTAGATGAAGACAATATTCATTTCTTCTGTGCCTGATCTGTTTTCATATAGAAGGATTTATGGAATGAGGCTGCTTTTCCCATGCACTTACAGAGCACTTTGTATAGTGACTTGAGGTTGTAGAGGGGTACGCTAATACGCACCTGTGTTTGATTGTTCCCCAGAAGGAATCAATACAGCTCCATCTATCTGCTTAGAATATAATAGGCTTAATGGATTCTTAACGTCCTCTAGTCTCAGAAGGTAGAAAGTACCAAATTCTCCATTTTAAGTTCTTCAGGGCATTGTGTTCATAATATTCCAGGTCTAATAAATGCACAGGATTTATTAATGTATTTATGTGTTTTATACCTCTTCTCAATAAATCTGAGCATTGGAGTTGACTGCTGGTTGCTTTCTTGACAAAACTAATGATGGGAGGAATTTGGCTTCAGGACTGGGTTATAAAAGTTTTACTATATTATAAATCCAGAGCTTCTTGACAGCTGACAGCATGGATTTTACCCTCTGACAGGGTATTGGTTTCCTGGTATGTTGAAGCTGCTCAAATTATTTTCATATTATTCTAAACAAGTCTTAGAGGGTCTGTGGTGACTGGGTGTTTTAGCAGTGCCCTAAACTTGGGCGCCTGATAAGCAGTTATGTAATATGAGAAACTATGGAGCAGTTTTGATCGCTACAAGAAAAATGACTGCTGCAGAAGTTAAGAAATCCTCAAAATGCCCACTTTTTCATCATTAATCATAGCATCATAGAATGGTTGGGTTTGAAGGGACAGTAAATCTCATCTACTTCCAGCCCCATGCCTTGGGCAGGGACACCTTCTACTAGACCAGGGTGCTCCAAGCCTCATCTAACCTGGCCTTGGACACTGCCAGGGATGGGGCAGCCACAGCTTTTCTGGGCAGCCTGTGCCAGGGCCTCACCACCTTCATAGCAAAGGATTTATTCCTTATATCTACTTCCTTATATCTAGTCTGAATCTATCCTTTGTCAGTTTAAGGCCATTTCCCCTTGTCTTATCCTTTGTCAAAGGCACCTCTCCAGCTTTTTTTTAGGCTGTTTTAGGTACTGGAAGACTTATAAAGTCTTATCTTAAGCCTTCTCTTCTCCAGGCTGAACGACTCTGACTCTCTCAGCTTGTCAACATAGGAGAGGTGCTCCAGCCATCGGAGCATCTTTTCAAACTCCTCTGGCCTCACTCTAACAGCTCCACATCCTTCTTATGCTGGGGAGCCCAGAGCTGGACAGGGGACTGCAGAGGAGGTCTCACAAGAGCAGAGGAGAGGTGGGAAATCCCCTCCACCTACCTGCTGGCCAGGCTGCTGGTAATGCAGCCCAGGACACAGTTGGTTTCTGGGCTGCAAGCGTACATTGCTGAGTCAGGGTGAGCCTCTTGTCAATCAGCACCCCCAAGTCCTTCTCCTCAGGGCTACTCACAATCCAGTCTGGCCCAGCCTTTATCTTGCTTGCGATTGATTACCCTGACCCATGTACAGGACCTTTCATGTGGCCCTGTTGATCTTCTTTGCATGAGCCCAACTCTCTAGCCTGTCCAGGTCCCTCTGGATTGCACGCCTTCCCTCCACGTGTGTCAACTGCACCACACAGCTTGGTGTTGTTGGTACTGATTTAGTGGGAGGATGCCCACAAAAGACAATGGTTACACAGTTCTATGTGTACCTTGTAACATATTGCATATTTATCTTACACTTTGACCCAGTTAATATCACATCTGTGATTCCTGAACATGATTACTGACTAAACAGAGATGTCTGCTGTAAAGTAAATGTTTCAGTGAGAGCTAGTCACCCAAGTATATGTGGTCTTCACTGAGAATCTAGCTAACATAACCAATATAGTTTGAGAAGTAACTTGCCTCATCTCAAAGTCTTTGCTCAACATGGGGCAGATTCTTAAAATGCTTATTTCTCTGTATTCGATTGAATGGGAACATAAGTTATGAATTGAGCTGAAGACCCCTAAGATCTAAGGATGAAACACACTCTGATGAAGTTTATTCTTCCTGCGAGCTGAGCTATGAAGGCAGCAGTCTTTCCTGCTTTTCTGAAGTCTCACTAGCTGTCTTTCTGTCTCTTCCACTGGTACAATGATGCACCATCAGACACTCTAGCTTCTCCTAAGGAGAGCTGTGGGCTTTTCATCAGGCAGGATAGATCTCATTATTGTTCCTCCCTAACACACAAGGCCAGGGGGATACTATTAATTATCTGTATAATGACAGTACTTAGATCACTTGTATTTGGTGAGGACACCTATATAAGAATCCTGTCAAGCCTGTTTCTGCTCTGAAGAGGTAACATATTTGTTTCATTATTAAGTCCTGATAAATAAAGCCTACATAAGATAATTGAGGTGTGACACATGAATATGGCCAAGCCTGCATTTTTTCACCAGCCACCATAATCTGCTTCATTATTTATTTTTCTTTAACTACTCTTTTTTTGGTTTTCCTTCTCCTTCTCCTCTTGCTCCCCAAACCATTCTGCTTCCTGCCTTAATGAAATGATTTGAGGTTCTGCATAGACTTCTAATCAGAGAGGACACACTTTGAGAGAAAGACCATTGCAATTGGAAATTAATACGGTGTTCAGGAGCCAGTTACCACAAACTGAATTGGGCCAGAGATAACATTGGGCCGTTATTGTGAGCCGTGACTGAAGACATGTGTGGTATCTCCTTTCTCTTTCAGAGAGATATTACAGAGATGCTGATTCACATGCTGTCTTCCTCCTTTGGCTGAGTAGAGCACCAACCTTTGGGGCTGTCAATTTACAGTATGAAAGACAGACATGAGATGCGCTGGCGAGAAGTTTCCAGGCAGTAGGGTAAATGAGCCAAAGAATTCAAAGCCACAGTCTCTCTCATTCCTACCCACCAGATTATAACTGCAGCCAGAAGAGAGATTCAGATGAAATGAGAGCAAGCGAATGTGGTTACTGTGCTGAGAGGTATGGTCCAAAGAAGCACATCAATTTTGTTAGGGCTTGTGCCAGCAGAAGGGGCCCAGAGTGGCAGAAAGGGAAGAAGATGAAGGTATAAGAAGGGATTATGAAGCCCATTGCCTAAAGCACATTGCCTGGTGCTGCTGGTCGCCTGCTTCAAGGCCACCCACATGGGGTAAGTGACACTCATGAATGACTTAGTAAAACTCATGAGGCCTATCAAGGCAGTGAACAGGAGTCTCTCTCTTCGTCAAAGAAGGAGTCATTTGAAAACAGAGTTGTGAAGGGGGAATAGGAGTGTGTGGGGGTGGTAATAGAAACAACAGCAATGAGAAAAAGAGGTTTTTCAAGCAGGTCTGAGGTGGTCGGTACTACCTTGCTATCAGCTGCAGGCATTAAGACTGATGGTGTTCCCCTCAGACCTGGTGGCAGATGCCAGCTTGGGGGAATGAGTCAGGCTCACCATTTTAATTCTTTGGACATAAAACTCAGCGTGAGGTACGAGGGAGAGCTGCAGTCGTGCTTGACAGAGGCCACCTAGAAAAGCCAGTGTTGTTCTTAGTGGGCAGAGTTACCTCATCCTGAGCCAATAGGTGGGAAAAATCGCGGCATCTCACCCTTCACCAGTGTTTTGCGTCTCCAACTGGTTGCTACAGTTCATAAGAGCTACAGAAAAGCATTTGAAAGCTCTCCAAGATGAAGGAACCTCATGAGGCTTTCTGAAAGCAATAAAACTACTTCTTCCTAATCCCTGTTTTTCTTCCCTTTTTTTTTATTTTTTTTTTTTTTTTTTTTTATATGGCTGGTAAGGCTAAATAATGACAGGCAAAAGTCCAGGTTCAGGTCACATCCAGTTGCTTGTGTACTAGATTTTTGACTTCCAAAAAAAATGGAAAATTTAGTGCGACTACTGATGCAGTGTTGATTTTATAAGAAGGGATTTTCCCTGTCCCATTCCACAAAGTAATTTCCTTTCCAAACAAGCCCAGAATTTCAAGAGTTAGTGGTAAACTTGCCTCAGTCTTAGCATAGAAAGAGGTGATCTACATAGAGGCATTATTACCAGATTCAAACCTGGCCCTGCTTGACAATGAAAAGTCAGAGGGTTTTCAAATGAAGTAAAACTGCAATTGTGTTTAGGCCTAAGTGTTCATTTTCTTATTATCTATACACTAAAATCCCTTCAGTGTCATGTTTGAGATACACAGGTTTCTCACTGTTTAGCAGTGCACTAGCTAAAATAAGAGTACTTAAAGGACCTTGCAATCAAAATAACTGAAAAAGAATAATTGTCCCCCATCTTGTGCAAGTTAAGGTGCAAAGAAGAATGTGTTTGTCCAGAAATCACTGGTACTTCTGGAAAGTTGCTGACCTCTTCAGGCCCCAACCAACAAGCTATTAATGATGTTTCCTTCCTCTAAAATATATCTGTGACTTGCAAAATACAAATCAGAGCTGATAAACCCTTTCTTGTGAATTTACCAAAGACAGAATCTCTGAGAAACTCCAAAAACAACAACAAAGCATCAACTTTGGTTTTCTCTTTTTTTTTTCTTTCTGACTTCACACAACCTCTGAGATTTTGATCTGTCAAGTTTCATACAGCTCTAGTTAATTCTTGTTCAAGAAGCAAGTCTTCTGATTCAGAGTCATATCCTAAAATTCTTCCTTATGAAGGTTTCACACTACTGAGAGCCAGCAATGCAGACCCATTTGCTGATGTGATTTGACTAATCCCTCTATAATGAGGAAGTGGAACAGCTGAGATGAAAGCTAGAGCCCTGACTGTGCAAAGGTATGAACTAATAAATAAAGCTCAGCTAATATGGGGATCTGGGCATTCCAGGAGGGAACTTGAACCAGACTGACTTTGGTGGTTTTGATCAAAATGGATGCCAAAAATGTTATTGAACGATCCAAAAACTAAAGCAAAAAGTCAACAATATTACCACCTGTCTGTTCGTTCATTATGCTATTAGACATTCAGTGACAAAAAAAACTCAACAAACCAAACTTACCCTAAATTTGAATGCTTGTCAGAACTTTCATTGTCGCATTCACTTATTTGCAGTTGACAACAAACATCTGTAGACTGCATTCATGTCACCGAAGAAGCACATACATCTGTGTGCTCGCTAGGGGTATTTAAAACTGTGCAGAGAGGTGGGATCGTGCAAGGAAGGAATGTAGCAAGATTAATATGGACTGCATTTAGTCCGGGATAAACCCTATGAATAGTGAGATTTATGAGCCCATGGAACTGAATTTATAGAAAAAACCCAACCAAATAACTTGAGAAATCTAAAACTATCCCAAAACCACACAGCAGAGAATATGCTGCACATCCTTGCTTAACAGATATAAATCTTTCTGAGTGGCATTTTCCAGTCTCTGAAATATAAGAATAATATTTTGCTGTTTATGTCGCTGTGAGGCTAATGATGATGCTGTCCTCACAGAATAAAAACCAAACTTGAACCTAAGGAATTTCCTTTTTCAGTCGTCAATTAAATAAGTTTTTTAACCATAAATTTTCCTTTTTGTATGCCTAACTCTATCCCTATTAAACAAGTATGCAGACACACAAAGGATTTTATGAGAATTTAATCCTTGGTGGTTTGGTGGATCAGAGCTTAAAAAAATAGGGTTACTCTTAAATTAGTAAGGTTAGGAGAATGGAAAACCAAGACACAGAGAGTTTAAAGTATTGATGTCAGAGATGGCAGCAATGACTCAAGGGGGAACAAACAGAATTTGTTGCGAAGCCAATTCCACAATTGTTTAGCAGTAAAAAAGGCAGCTTGAAACAAGTTTAAAAAGGTTACTACCAGTTAGATAGAAAGACTTGACATGCCATTTTGTGATATGGTATTTCTTTTTGTACAGAGATACAGATATATGGAAAATTCCATTGGTTAAGATTCTCATTTTCTTCTCGGAATGAATTGCTAGATGTAGATCACTTTTGCTGTGACAGCTAATTAGCTAGCCAGCAGTTTCTCCCGGGAATATAAATTAACATACTAAGCTACATTATAGTGGATATGTGAAGGGTACCCAGTTCAACTATCTGTGACAGGTATCTAATGGAATTTAAGATGCCTCAGAGTATCCTCTCTGCCTTCCATCTGTTGGTCAACAAGAACACTAGGCCGGAGTCAAATCTGCCAGGTGAAAGTAAGTATTCAAAATACGTTACACGTTGCATGGAACCCCAGACACTAATGTGTAGATGACCGAAGCAAGCCCACATCGTTCTCCCTGAGCAAGCTATATGGCATAAAATCTTGAAAATAACCCAATGATGGGTCATGATGCTGAGATGGTGATGATGGAGGAGGGTGAGGAAGACAGGATAAATAACTGGCCAGAAAAGGCTTAGGGGGGAATTCACAAACACATTTCTGAAAAGTTAGGTGGGAAGAGAACTGGGGAAAGGTTCCACGAAGCACAAGGAATGACAACTCTCCATTACAATGGGGGACACAAGTACTGCACAGAAATCATTTGGATATTCCAAGTTGATAAAGCAAGATTGTGTTACATTACATCCTCTTCTGCTCCCCCAGCATTTCAAAATGAACTACTCTGAGCTCATCCCAGATAAAATAAGCCTTTGGCATGAGTTCCAAGACCTTGATTCCACTGCAGACTGACACTTGGAGACACCCACCAAGAAGGAAAACAACTTCACCAAGCATTGCCAGCTGGGTTCTATTAGAGACAGTGGAAACCTTTGTGCAGACTCAGGAGGATTCATAGCCCTATCTTAGGCCAAAAGGAAAACCTTTTCTCTGAATTAATATCCTTCATTGACTTTATTAATCAGGCTGACACTGGTCTGTGCATATGAGGAGAAGGCAGAGAGCAAACTGCTTTTACACCAAAAAATAAAAGAAAGATCTCCTGAAGAAGTTTTCATTGGTTATGTCCACAGACATTCCAAGTCTCCAATAAAGTGTATGAGCTTTGTTCAAGTAGCTCCTCTTTCAAATGCCTCCACAATTACACCTGTATCCTTTGCATTAACATTTGCTAAGGTCTTCCAGGACTCTTGGTCACAGCTGCTCAGATTGCTCTGAGCTTTGCCAGCCGTCACTGCCTGGGTATTTGGAGACAGGCTACATTTTCTCTAGGGCTCTGGAAAGAACAGTTTCCTTTGGGAAAGTGCACTCCCCAGCTGCAATGAACAATGAACAAGCAGTCTCCACCAAAGGACCCAGAGAGAGCCTATCTTCATCATGTGATGTGATGCTCTGAGAGATAGCTTAAAAAGTCAAACCCCTAAGGAACAGGACAATTTCCCCAGGCATGCACAGAAAGGTTTGATGAAATTGTGCAGATTGCAGCTAGACAGTGGTGTTTGCTCTTCCTGGAGAATTTTTTGAAAGACAATACTAGGGCTTCCTGCCTAAGCTGTGTTTCATAGAATCACAAATTCTAGACACAGTCCTGAGTGTCTTCCAACATATCATGAGGATCAGCAACACAGGGGACAGGCTAGTATCATAGAATTAGAGAATGGTGTGGGTTGGAAGGAACCTTAAAGACTATCCAGTTCCAACTCCCCCGTCATGAACAGGGACACCTTCCACCAGACCAGGTTGCTCCAAGCCTCATCCAACCTGGCCTTGAGCACTGTCGGGGATGGGGCAGCCACAGCTTCCCTGGGCAGCCTGTGCCAGTGCCTCACCACCCCCACAGGGAAAAATTTCTTCCTAATATCTAATTTAAATCACTCTTCTGTCACTTTAAAGCCATTTCCCCTTCTCCTGTCCCTACATGCTCTTGTAAAAAGCCCTTCTCCAGCTTTCTTGTCCATCCCGTTTGGTACTGGAATGCTTCTCTAAAGTCTCCATTAGAGATGTAGTCCTGCAGTTCTACAGCTCTTAGGCGGCCCTACTCAAATGGAAAAGCAAGCCACCACATCACAGTTATGGTGGATACACTACTACAGTGCACAGCCTTTAACCATCAGATATGTTAAAAATTTTCCAAAGTGTTTAGGCTGGCTAAAACTGGCTTGCAATTTCATCTACCAAGAATATAATCAAAATATTTCAGGAGCATTTGTATTTCTCCATAGAAAACTGCAATTTCACAGAAATTGTGTTAAACTTTAAAAATTTAGACCAGCTGTCCTGAAATTACACTAGGCTTATTCTAAATACACTAACTTTCATTACTATCTTCAGATATTAGTGACTGACGTGTTTTTTGATGCTATGAGTAGATAAAATTCACCTTTTGAGAATTCCTGCAAAAGAGAAAGCTTTGGATAAATAAGTGATCCTGTACAGAAACAAGGAAAGAAAACAGATTGAAACTATTACCAAGAAAGACTGAAATACAGAATGAGAAATAAAAAAGCAATAGAAATATTGATATAAGATGATCAGTTAGCATGAATGAGCAAAATTTGAAAACCTGCAACATTGCCCCAGCTTACATCAGCTGAACATCTTGGGTTGGTTTTTTTTTTTTTTTCAGTTTTCGGGGTAATGTGGCATACAGACTACACACATTGTACTGTATATTCTAGTGAATGATTAATTTTCTATGTGTAGTTGGCTTCCTGTAAACTGGAATTTTCCAACCATAAAATCTTTCCCAGATATATTCAAGGGATCTGTTTCCCTCAAGTTATGAGGGTACAAGATGATGGAATGGAGCCCAAATGTATTTTGTTTTCCTTTGTTTTTTCTTCAACAATTGCCCTCATTCTGCACTTCAGCAGTAAAACGCAGATGCTGAATGGGAGCAAATGAAAGGGCTGTGCTACTTTCAGTCTTGGGTTATTACTGTGGGGTTTCCTGAAAGCTCTGAGTTGCCACTGAAATTAACCTGGTTTTTGTAATATTTATGCCAAATAGGCTCTCAAGACAGATATGCCTCCAAGTCCACCATCCAGATATACAATCTCAGAAGCTGGACTAGCAAAGTGGTCCCTGTCTCCAGTTTGGGGCAAGAGAAAATGAAGTGTGAAGGAAATTGAGAGTAGGGCCCACTAAGAAATTTTTTTTTTTTTTTTCTCAAAAAACTCATTTCAGGCACAAAATAATAACAACAACAAAAGTCAATAGTTTCTAACTTTCAGAGACATGATTTTCCAAGACACTGCCCATGGAAAAGAGCCTTTGGCTGTCTTTTTACTGTTGTTTTTTCTTTAGCACGTCTTGAATCATTGCAACATAATCACACCCTGCAGTCACAGAACTAACATTCCCTTCCCCACCTGTAAGCAGTAAGTCCTTAGAAGGGAAGGGAACTGATAAGTATAACTCACTTAGCTGGTGCATACAGTGGGTCTTCCTCACAGAAAGAATAAAAGCACTTTATGTATGTATAGAGTTTTATATGATTTTATTTTCCATTTTCTACCTCACAGTTTGAGGTCAAGACTCTCCCATTCCCATACCTCTTCTTATTCCATCACTTTGAACTTTGTGTGATGCAGTTCCTTACAAATAACTGCACTTGTTGGCCCTGTGGATTCAAATGTCACGGGCATGACATTTGATAAATATCCCTGTGTTCTGTAACTCATGTGCTCTCACTCATGCTCTCTCTATACTACCGTATGTCCAAAGACAGCTCATCCAAATTAGTCAGGCAAAACTGGAAACCAGGGAGCTCAGCAGGAGGTGATGATAAGCCCACAAAGTATGCTGATGTTAGTATAGCCACAGAGCAGCAAACACACGTGGCAGATGGTTAAACTAAGAAGGTCATTGGTAAAATCTGGTAGAAGCATCTTCTAGCATAGGTCATAAAATCATAGAATCATAGAATGGTTTGGGTTGGAAAGAATCTTAAAGTCATCTAGTTCCAACCCCCCTACCAGGGACATCTCACATTAGACCAAGGCTCTGTCCGAGCTGGCCTTGAACACTCCCAGGAATGGAGCATTTACCACTTCTTTGGGCAACCTGTGCCAGTGCCTCATCACCCCACAGTAAAGAACTTCTTCCTTATATCTAACCTGAACTTCCCTGTTTAAGTTTAAACCCATTAACCCTTGTCCTATTACTACAGTCCCTAATGGAGAATCTCCTTCTGGCATCCTTGTAGGCTACATTCAGATATTCTCTGAGTGTGGCTATCCAGCCAATTCTTTATCCACCAAGTAGTCCATCCATCAGATTTGTGTTCCTCCAGTTAGAGACAAGGATATCTAGAGGAATACTGTCAAATGCTTTGCACAAGTTCAGGCAGATGACTTCAACTGCTTTACCTTTACCTATCAGTTCTGTAGCCTCATCATAGAAGGCCACCAGATTGGTCAGGCATGATTTGCTCTTAGGGAAACCATGTTGTCTGTCAGTAATCACATTATTGTTTTTCATGTGCCCTAGCATGGTTTCCAGGAGAATCTGCTCCAAGATTTTGCCAGGCACAGAGATGAGACTGACTGGTCTGTAGTCCCCCGTGTCTTCCATTTTTCCTTTCTTGAAAAGGTGGGTGATATTTCCCTCTTTTCAGTTGTCAGGAATTTGACCTGACTGCCATGATTTTTCAGATGTGATGGAGGGTGGCTTAGGAACTTAATCCACCAGCTCCCTCAGGATCTCTGGATGGATTTCATCAGGTCCCATCAGGTCAGTTATGTTATTGTGCCTTTAGGTGGGTGGGTGAATGCAAACGAAGGTCATAGCTCTGAAATGGAAAGCATCATCAACAGTACTGCTGCAATATTAAGATAAAAGATGAAGGACAATTGGCTGGTGTTTCGCGAAAATCTAAGAGTGCCTTGCGCTCTTCTAGGAATATGACAACACAATGGGAATTGAGGAAACATCTTTTCCTGAAGGCAAATGGGTGAAATTAAGCCAAAACTGTGACTCCAAAGACTACTTGTTTGGGCAATCCAGTACTGGACAGACTTCCAGAAGGGATCCTAGCCTGTGAACCTGATAGCTACAACTGTCACTGAGTTTGAAAGCAATGTTTCTGTTCCAGCATGGATTCAATGTAGGTGTTTCCATTCGTATCCAATATAAATCTTGCTCTGAATCTTGGTGTTGATTCCATTTGGTAGATTTGAGTCACTTTTTGGCTTGCTCCATTCTGACATCAGAAACAAAAGCATAGTTGCCCTGGGAGACAGGTAATCTCAAATGTATCATGATAAAATCTATCATTATTTTTAGTTAGAGGGCTTTGAGAGTTTAAGACTATGTGAAGTCCTTCTACTTTTAGCATTTTATTGGAAAATATGGATTAAGAGCTCAGTTGCTCTGCTATTTCTCTCTATTTAGGCCTTAGCTGAACTACCTTACGGGAGCACCCCTTTCTGCATTTTTTTATAGAGAACACGGAGGGTGCTTCTTCTCCCTTATAGATGGCTTTTAAGGTTTGTATAGGGAAAGAAATTAACTGAATTACTGTATTTAGAGACCACCTATCCTGGTCTATGCCCACTCTGACAATTTCATGCAGTGTTCTCAGGTGCATTATGTGTCCCAAATGGCTGTGAACATCCATGCTCTGACACTGTAGTAGTTGTTAAAACTTCTATATTATCACTGAAGATCTAGCTGATTCTGTCAAAAAGTCTAGACATTTTCTCAATTCTTCTGTCCATAAGAGTGCAAGGCCACTAAAACTCCTGTGTCATAACTATCATTATATTTGCATTTGCCTTGAATGTCATCTGAAAGAGCACTGGATGCCTCTATTTAGGCAAATCCTATTTAAAGTTTCTGGGTATTCAGCATAGCCAGTGGAAATACA
This sequence comes from Psilopsiagon aymara, assembly GCA_024733675.1. Taxonomy (NCBI): domain Eukaryota; kingdom Metazoa; phylum Chordata; class Aves; order Psittaciformes; family Psittacidae; genus Psilopsiagon; species Psilopsiagon aymara. The sequence goes on along the minus strand of JANRGW010043321.1, from coordinate 20,050 downwards.
CCAGTGGAGATATACTGGTGGAGTCTAGAGAGATGTTTCCCTGGACAGGTAAGTGGCCTCAATTAGTTTTCCCATGGTAGAAGCATCAGTGGCCATTCAAGATGCTCTAGTATGGCTGGGACATCTGAATCAAATTGTCAGACATGTCACAGGACTTGTAGGAAACCTATGCCTTTCAGAATTCTTGCAAACTCCATATGCCAACTCAAAGGGAAGATACCTGTGAAAGGACAACTGAAAGAACCTCGGGATAAGTGTTACAAAATTAACTGAAAAATCCTCTAGACTTTATACCTGCTTGCAGACACCCACACTTTCATGTCTCAGCCTGCAACCTGAATCTAATTCAAGGCCAGGATGGACAGGGCTTTGAGCAACCTGGTCTAGTGGGAGGTGTTTCTGCCTGTTGCAGGAGCTTGGAACTGGATGATCTCTAAGGTCCATTCAGACCCAGACCATGCTGGGATTCTGATACCAGCCTGTCACCTGTGCTGCTGATCTTCATGATATGTTGGAAAACACCCAGGACTGTCTTTTGGAAAGCTTAACAGAATTTAAGTGTCCAATATGTAAAAGGGAGATGTCTCTACAAAAGTTCTAAGTCTTAGCTGTATGTGAAATTGACTCGAAGCAATTTCTAGTTCTGAAAGATAATTCTACCACCAGAAATCCTTCAAGAGGTCTCTATACTTTTGTA
>JANRGW010043321.1:0-19253 GCA_024733675.1 Psilopsiagon aymara | reverse complement strand
ACACAAAAGCACACTTTGAAATCAGAATTTTCTGCTGGATGGACATTTGATTTTTTTTTTTTTTTTTTTTTTTTTTTCAGCTACACGGTTACTCCTTTTTTGGTCATCTCTTTTGAAAAATTTTGGGCTTTGCTTTTTTCCAAAGATATACAGAAAATTTCACAAGTTCCATGTAATCACCAAGATATAAGGCTTTAAAAAACAGATACCAAGCATTTTAAGACTTGTCATAAAATTTCCAGGTTTGGCAACACAGGCAATGTCATAATTTCCTTATGGCTCATTTTTAACCTTTTCTTTCAGTCACAATAAATGTTGATGCATTTTTTCTTGTCTGGTTTTATGTTATAGGAATAATCTGAGTAGTCCAGTCTTTGTGGACTCAATTGATTAATCTGGCTGAAATCTTTCACCTTGGGAACTGACTCATCCTGTTTTTTCCCAACTTCTGTAATGCCTGTTTCTTGACATTTAGCTCTCCTGTGTCATAGCAGCCTGGATTCATATTTAGTGATCCTTTTCACTCCCTTCACATTTGTTGTGGCTCCCCTGGGCACAGCAAATCTCAAATTCGAAGAAAGTATGGAACAAAACACATATGGTCCCTATGTAGTTCTTTAAATTAGGTCAGTATTTTAATAGTAATGGAATTTTAATTGTATTTTTAAGGCCTACGACTACATCTGACACTTTACTACACTAAAACGCCTCAAATGCTAAACCATATACACACGCTGCTCCTGGATTCATGTCACCTAAGTCATGCTTCTAAAATTTGGGGAATGTATTTAATTAACAATTACTCTAGGTTAATGAGTTCTGGATAAATATTAATACCTTCAGAAGATAATTTCTCATTTTTTGAGACAGGTAATTAAGGCAGCTCAGTCTGAGACCTTTAATATGATAAAATTATGTAAAGCAAAGTATCTCTCATGTATCTAATCTCAGCAACACAGTACAGTGACTCACTAATCTCAATCTTTATAGTCAAGAAAAACAAAGAACAGATTTCTGAAAGAAGACAGTAGCACTTTGGAATAGATCAGAAGTTCCTGAGTCTCATCACTGCACAATTAAATTTTCATATATGCGTGTACTGAACTGAATGAGTCACAGTACTTTTCCTTCTTTAAGAATAAAAGCTCAAGTATGTAATATATAGTATCTATCTGATTAAGTTTAGGTAACAACATAAGAAAGAAGTGGACCTGCTGGAGTGAGTCTAGAGGTGGGAAACAAGAGTGATCAAAGGGCTGGATCACCTCTGCTGTGAAGACAGGCTATGAGAGTTGAGGTTATTTAGCCTGGAGAAGAGAATCTTAGAATCAGCTAGGTTGGAAAAGACCTTAAAGGTTACCAAGTCCAACTGTTACCCCAGGACTGCCAAATCCACCACTAAACCATGTCACTAAGAGCCTCATCTACATGATTTTTGAACACTTCCAAGGGGCAGTGATTCCACCACTTTCCTGGAAAGCCTGTTCCAATACCTGATCACCCTGAAGAAATTTTTCCTAACATCCTGTCTAAACCTCACCTGGAGCATCTTGAGATTGTTAGCTATTTTCTTATCCCTTGTTACTTGGGAAAACAGACTAGCCACCTCCTTTGTTCCATCTTCCTTTCAGGCTAGAATGAAGCTGACTCATGTTCAGCCAGCCATCAGGCAGCACCCTCAGGTCATTTTCTGACAAGCAGTTTTCCAGCCACTTCCGTAGCATTGCATGTGTTTATACTGGCCTAAGTGCTCAACTCAGCACTTTGCCTTGTTGAGCCTCATATCATTGGGCACAGTCCGTCTATCCAGCCTGTCCAGATATCTCTGCAGAGCTTTTCCACCCTCCAGCAGATCAACACTCTCACCCAATTTGGTGTTGTCTGCAAATCCCCTCATCTAGATTGTCGATGAAGATATTAAACAAGACTGGCTCCAATACCAAGCTCTGGGTGACACTGGTAGTGACCTTTCACCAACTGAATTCGACACCATTCACCACTACTCTTTGCTCTTGGCCATCCAGCCAGTTTTTTACCTAGTGAAGAATGCACCTATCCAGGCCATGAGCAGCTTGTTTCTCCAAGAGAATGATGTGCAAGACACTTCTACCAGTACCTAAAAAGACTGACAAGAAAGCTGGGGAGGGACTTTTAACAAGGGTATGTGGGATAGGAAAAGGGGGAATGGCTTTCTTTCATCTGTGAATTATTTGTACTCCATTATTTTTCATCTCTTCCAATTCCATCAGATGGGCTTGGCATGAAGAAAACTCATTTTGTTTTTACTTGATTTATCTTATAATTTTCCTCAGGGAACTTTATGCAAATCTTCCAAGCCTATACCATGCTGAATTAAGATGCCAGGTCACCTGTAAGTGTGTCTTCTCCAAAATTGTGTGATCACTGGAATTATCTTTACCTACGAGACACTGCTTTCACATCCTAATAAACAATTCAGTGTCAAGTATTCAAACTAAAATATTGGCAATAAAAGGAAGTTAAGTTTGAAATTTATGATTCAGATGAGCACCTATCAACACCGGCTGTGGCATATTTACAATTGAGTTTTTCGTGAACTATGGCTGAGCAAAAGCTCCAATAAGTGGACCACTTGCTTGGATGGAAAAGACCCAGGAATATCATGGTCAATGTATAATTTTTATGACTTTGTGGGGGACTTTTTTACAGAGTTTTCTAGTAATTTAGACCATTTATTATACTGCATCCATTTCACCCTGTAAATATTTTTGCAAATGAAGCATGATAATATGGAAGTGGCCACACATAACAAAATCTAGAAGAAGCAAAGAAATAGCTGAAATTCAGCACATCAGTTTAAGGGTATACAAAGAATGGATGGTCTTCACATTTCAAAGATAAACATGGATGGGAATCAATGCCTTAGTTTGCTGTGATTCTGAGGAAACTGATATTCCACCTAAGCACTCAGGAACTTGGACATTGTTGCAGAAGAGTCCAAACTGGAGAACTTTTTAAAATTACTTATATTTTTATGTTATAATTATGACCTGAAGAAGGGTCAGATGTAAGCTAGCCCCAAGTATTTTCAACAAAATATTTTTAAAAACTTCAAACTTTTTCAAAGGGAAAATAAAGTTTTACAAATACTTTAAAAATTTCTTTTCGTCATAACAACTGAAATTTTTTAATTTCAGTTTCAAAGTTCTTGGTAAGTAGAGTATGCAGGACAAATTAGTTGTTTACCTAGTGAGGTCTGATTCACTCTCTTGGAAGTTGTTAGCACAGCAGCTGTTTTGCTAGTAGAAGTTTCTTTAGCATATCTGTAGGGGTTAAGCAAAATATGACTTCATTATTACTTTGGTATTAGTATGGGAGAGAAATCTGTGTGGAGGGTAGTGGAGCCTGAACCTCAATGTACCTGTGTCCATCAGTGATGGGCTTGGAAAGCAAGGACCATTGAGTCTTTATGTTTGCAATTTTCAATGTATCTGTGATCCTTTCTGTCTACCCTGATATCTTAATTTGTAAATTGGAGCCTGTTCTTAGTTGTATCAAAATTTGGGCTTAAACTTAGAATTCAAAATAAAGCCATTAAGCTGGGCTTATAAAGAACATACACTATAGGTAAGAATGTCTAAGATGGAGATGTCAAAAGGATCACAAGTGGGGTTATGTTGACTATTACTGACTGCATTGGGGTGTCCTAAATGATCAATTTATATTTTCACCTGATTTTCTGACTGCAGCTATTCATATGACTCTAATTTTTATACTGAAAACCACAGTGTTATATGATGCTTTCCACTACATGGGAATTAAATAGGGAGTCAGTGCTTAAATATCTTTGAGTGCTTATTCTTTGATGTCTGTGTTCCTTAAGAGCAAGACATTATCCATTTACCATCTGTTTTCAACACAACTTGGAAATTTCAGAAAGATAGGGTCATTTTTATGCAATGTCCAGTACTTTTTTTTATGATTTCTCGTAACTTTGTCATAAAATTTGTCAGTCTAATGAAACCAAGATGTGGACGAAGGGCAGAAAGGAAGGAGAAGAAAGTTGACCCACAAAAAAAAAAACCCAACAAAAATACTACACTCCATACCACTTTCTGAAAAGAAAGTCGTCAGTTAGACTTAGTAAATGCATTGTTTGGGTTGGGTGATTTTTTCTTAGGTGTTTTACTTTTTTTAGTTCAAGCCCATTTTCCTTCTACTAGCTGTAGATTACTACAAATGAGAACATGAAATAAAAATCTTCTTGAGGCTCTGCTCCTCTTATAGCTTGTACTAAATCATGAGATTGTTGATGCCTATGGGCAGCATGAACCCAAGTCCTACTGATTTTCAGTAGGAACAAAGGACTAAAGGCTATTTTAGGGTCACATATTACATGCCAGCTTGGATGTGGTGCCCTCCGTGGCTTCTAAATTCAAGCAAATATCTAGGAACTGAGGGTGCACAACCTGATTGCTCATAATTTCAACATACTGCCTGTAATTTCATGTGTTTAATGTAGGGATTTTGACTGTTTAAGAAGGAACCACTATTTACAAATTCAGATGGAGGTCTACCTCTCAAGTTCATCAACCCAGCTTCTCCTTAAAGATAATGAGAAAAATAGATAAACAGTTCATTGAAATAATTCTAAAAAAAAAAAAAAAAAAAGATTCTTCCTAAAGGAAACAAAGGGACATTTTAATTGTGGTAGAACATCTTAATGAAATAACTGCCAGGAAAGAAAGAAATCATGCAGATACATTCCTCCCTAGGATCTAAAGCAAAGCTAGGAATGTTGCCAGCCGGGTTATTCAGTGGCTTTAAAAGAAGTGGGCAAAGTACCACAGTGCTTTTTAACATACTTTGATTTGTCTAATTTAAAGGGATTTTAGTCTGCCTATCAGTACAATAACTTGCCTTATAAGAAGCCTCATAAGAAGCAGCAGAGAAGGTCGTAAAGCCAACCAGAGTGGAGATAAATCTTTGAAAACAATTATGACCTGCAATAAAATGTTATACATTTCATGGTGTTTTCAAATAGCTTTGCAGCTCTTTGAGTTTATTCTCGTGTTATCTGTTTGTCTCTTCCACTGAATGCAGGTGACAAGGGTGGAAGCAGGACAGAAAACAGAGAGGAGACCTCTTTGGTTAAAAAGACCCAGAACTTGGTTCTCCCGCAGCTTGTTGAATGTTGTGTTTCTGTTTCCAAGGGTGAAACACTAAAACAGCTAAAATGCTGAATAAGCTTTTTTTTCTGTTTATTATTTATATTGCACCTTTTATCATAATTGATCCATTTATTGACATGCAAGATGAAGGAACTTTTGCTGCAAATTCAGAGCTGACAAGCACTTTGATATTTTTTGATATTTTTCTTCTGTCACTCATAAAAGCTCTGGATAGGATAAAGGCCATGAAGTGTCCAAGGCACACCACAAACTAATACTTTGGTGATAATGATACGCTCAGACAGCAAGATGTGACTTTTATTCTCTTGAGAAAACTCACCAGTTTCTAGACTATGTACTTGTTAGCATTCTTTTTGTGTAGGCCCAAAGATTTTGAACCTTTGCAATCTCCCAGTTCACTGCTGGACGACATCTTCATGTCAGGGATGATAGGTACGGCACTCCTTTAAAGTGAGCAATGTAGCTGATAGCTCATGTGCCTGTTTCTTCAAGATGTCTGCAGGTTTGCAAACTTCTGTTTGTAGCATGAAGCACCAAGGTTATGGCTTTGAGCTTCCTTTTCTCACTGTTCAGGGATGGAGACTTTTGGGAAATAGATAAAATATCATGAACCAAGGTGACAGACCTAAGCAAATATTTCCTATGATATAAATTCTCACAGAAAAGATGCAATATCACATTTAAAAGACTCCCTTTTTCTACTTTAATGAGGTTTGTCACTTATCTCAAGGCACATAGGCCAGTTCCTGCAACTTATCTGCTAAGATAAGGATTGCTGTATACGAGCATCCAAGCATTGCCTGCTTTCAGTAAGCTTTGCCTTCATAACACCTGCTGAGATAAGGCTGGGCTACTGGTATGCTTTCACAAACAGAAAGGTCAAACTCAGGAAGCAAAAATAAAAATTTGAAAGTATACTATGAGATTTGGAGAAATCTTAGAGAGTAGCAACCAGAATGGCCCACCATCCTGGACCGTCAAGGTGAATAGTGCATCAAACTTGTCCCTTCTGCTGAATACACGGAATTCTAGATTGAGCTTTGAAAAGTCTGGGGAAGTGCTCCTCACTGAAATAGATTTTTTGTAACTCTAGTCAATGATAAGATATAGATTTCCCCCCATTATGAATATGTCCCATTTTATTTTGTCAGTTTTTCACTTGTGTCACTCTTGACTGTTTTGTGAGATATGATCTTCCACCCTTTTTACAGGAAACTCTGAAATAGTGAGGAGCTTTGGTCCATTTTAAGTCACAGCTTTATTGAGATGTTATTGCTTAGACTGAAAAAAATTTGTCGAGAAACATTAAAGAAAAAAGGATTTTCAAGATGAGTGTTCATCCTGTGCTCCTTGAAAGTAAAATTATTTTACTATATTTTATACTATAAATTATTTTTATACCTTATTGATAAAAAATATTTATTTCTATATTTTATACTATAAATTATTTTTACTATTATTACATTATTATTATTGAAGTTAAATTATAGCAGTCAGTAATTGAAAGAGGTGGCCTACCTGATCCTTTAAAAGGGCAGTACAGGGATCAGTGGTCAAAAAGCCTGTAAAATTGTCATCTGAAGGGGAAATCATAGAACAGGAAGCATGAAATTCCCGTCCCTGTCAAATAGAAAGTGAGTCCTTGCTTCAATTCTTTACAAACTGCATGATATAACTGGGAGAGTACCTGACGTGTCTAGCAGGCAAACAGGAGGTTATAGATCTCCAGGACACTTAAGCACACACTTACATGGCACCTGCTTAAGATTATTTACCCATTTACAGATAAGGCTTAGTTTCAGTAGTCTGCGATGTGAGGAACATACCGCAGATGCTTTTTGCTCAGGCTATGACCAGGCTACTATACACTCAATATTGCCTGGGTTATTCATACTTCAGTATTTTGTGAGATTTATTTTTGTTACAACTTGTGGGCATGGTTCCAGATGTAGCACAGGCCAGTGATCATTCTCAACAGATAACCTGGGAGCAATGACCAGAGTAGGCAGTAGCAGAAGTGGGATATTTGGATGGGAGCTGGTCTCTGCCAGCTGTCTTCACGTCTAGAAGATGGTCCATGTCTCATTTTAGCTTATAATAAAATGCATTTTGGTGCCAATTACTAGCAGGTGGGAAAGAGAGACTCTGCATGAAGTGTTTGGGGTCATTCTGCTGTAATGAGGGTTGTCTTGGAGCTGCAGAAAACTAAAAATACAACTAGTCTTTAAAACATTACTGGAACCTCGAAGTTATTTGACATTGCCTCCAGAAGTTTCTTTTGTTAAGCTGTTGCTGCACATTACAGAAATGGTTGCTTTATTCTGCTAATGTTACACACCTATATGTTATTGGTTTATGATACTTTGTTGGAAGGGGATTACATTGAAAAGGCTAGGTAAGGAAAAGATGGAATCGAGTGCTAAATAAGTTTGATGTTTATGATCTTTTGAAGTCTCTTATCTTAGATGTCCTTTAAGTCATTCCTATCTCTTTCCGTACTAATAAAAGCATGATGAGTAGAAAGGGCACTGGAATAAAATTATTTTAAAGTGAAACTTTGCTTTTTTGTACAGGTGGAAGCTCTTCTTCGTCTTAGTCTCTGTAAATCTTGGTCTTGATCCTAGAAGTCTACACCTCTACACACGTTGACTTATGTCAAATGGAGAATTCAAGCTCTCTAAAACTGGGATCTTAATCTAGCTCAACTCGTTGTTGTTATGTCTGGATGGGTGAATAGATACACAGACAGCAAAACTTCCTACAGGTATCATGCAGAAATAAATAATCATGGAATTATACTTAGCATGTAATCATGCAAGTAATTATACTTAATATGTACTCACTTATTCTACTAAAACTAGCATCTTGGTGTGGAGTTCATAATGAAATACAGCTGCCAACCTCTGCCTCTGAAACATAAAACAGGCACTGAAATAAGGTGTATTGAGAATTAAGTAGAGATAGTAGCACTGCTGACTGGTTTTGTAAAAGGAGATTCTTCTGATGATAGTTTTTGAAGGATAAGATAACATGGGGACTTAGACCTGCAAGAGCTGGCTTTTGACACTCACAGGTGCATGGTCTGTACATGCTTAGGAATCTGCTATCATACAACAGCAATGTTGTTGGGGTGCTTTATTTTTAATAAAGTATAAGCGATGTGGGAGCCTAAAAGACTTGGTATTAGTCATTGGTCATTGGAATTGCCATGGAATTGAGTGAGTCTCTGTCTCAGTGCCCTGACAATAGTTTATATCTATATTGCACTGGTTTCATCAATACAGACAATGCAAACAAGCTACTCTTTAAGCTGTCTGGCCTGGGTCCTGAGACAAGCTTTACAATAGCAGTGTGCATGTTGAAGTAGGTCAAAAATTGTGCTTGAGAAGCAGGGAGAAATAGTATGACTAAAAATAGGCGAAGTCGTGAAAAGCCATTTGCCAACCAGTTTGTTCACACCTACATTGCATTGTGAGCTTTTGTATCCTTGCAGACTCATTAAAATTACGAAAATGTTTCTCTTCACTGAAATTAAAGTGTTCCTTCTTTAATTAACAAACAAAACATCATTTCCATGAAAAAGTGTTTATCAACTTTAAAAAAAAAGAAAGAAAAAGGACAAAAGAACACAAATCCAAACCTCCAGCTTAAAATACTGAACTTTCATCTCAGGATTCCTGGAAAGTTAAGTTAATATAGACTTAATTTATAGACTTTGAGTCCTTTAGCAGGCCTAGACTTCAAAAGTCCATGTGTTCGCTTGAATTATTCCACAGTTTTTGGAAAAAAATTAGTTTTCTCACTTAGCTGTGGCTGATGTGAAACTCTTACATGTTTTACTAACTTCAGTGAGAATAGAATAGATTTTCCTTCTTATTCTATACTATAACATCTGGCCACAATTAGTTTGAGATCTCACATTTTTTGAGTGGACATCAGCAATAATTTGTATTCCTCCCTGCTCCTTTTTATATGCAATGTGTGGGACACACTTCCATAGGGAGCTAAACCAGAATGTGAGACGGTCATTTCTGTCTGCGTCATTTCTTTCCAAAATGTATTGCTCTCAGGACAACTTGATGGCTCACGTACCAAAGTCCATTTTTTCCTCCTTTGTCATTTCCAGCATTTGTCACCACCTCATACTTTCAGCTTCAAGCACTATCTAGGGAGTTGCATAACTTCTGTGCAAAATTCAAATACAAATCAATGCATAACTTAGGCACTAAGAAGAAGCCAAATTATCTTCTGTTAGAACACAGGCAGATAAATCATTCCTTAAAAAAAAAAAAAAAAAAAAAAAAAGTTGCTATTTGCATTGGGTCTGTGAAGACAACACTAATTTTTCATTTTTATGGCCTTTTAGCATGAACTTCTTGTAAGCACATAACCTGCTGCATGATTGAATACACAGAAAAACAAAACCCCCAAACAGGCTTAATATGAAAAACAGTGCTAAATTTTAGGTTTGCAATGGAGAAAAAAAAAAAAACCCTCAAGCTATTACCAGAAGACTTTTTATTTTAGTCCTTTTCACAGCTGTGTATTTGCATTGTAAGTGAGCAGCCTGTAGTCTTGCTGTGTGCATCAGCTAACCCCTGTGCAAACTAAAAGCACTGGTGCTGCAACAGTGAAGGATGCCATTGTCTGAGTGGTGAAACTCTCAGAAAAGCCCATGAAACACGATGCATCCCGTGCATTGGGTGTGGTGGTGAGTGCAATGAATCACTGGCAGCAGATTAAGGATGCACTGAATTGTCCGGGCTGCTCTGGTTTGGAAGGGAAGGGGTAAGAATACGGGGATCAGGAAAACTGCTCAGTCTCTGTAGGATGGGTTCATTCAACCTCATTGCCTTGACTTAAAAATTGTGCATTTACTAAATTAGGGGTTCAGATTTAGATGCCTGTTTGCATTTCAATCCTTAGCAGATTCATCTGGTCTCCATCTGCCATTGTGGAAATATTTACACCTCCCATGGGTCCTAAGTTCTACCTGCCAGACACCTGTGTATTCTCAGGCACCCACAGGCATCTTCTATGTCATGAGATGCATGTGCTTAGGTAACTGGGCTGTGTCCTCATTATCTAGGTCACTGTTTATAAAAAAGGAGAGAAAACGGTACCTCCAGAGGCTGATATATTCAATTCTGTGTGTTTTAGACAAGGGTGATGAATTGCTTTTCTCTGCTATGAAAAAAGCCAAGACACTTTAATTAGAAACTTAAGGTTGGATGCATTTGCCAAATCTCAGGTATGCAGAGCCATCTGAAATGCATCTGGGTGTCTGTAACATCTGCGCAGGGCTGGTAGGTACAACAAAGAACTGGTTAAAGATGTCCTCAAAGAGCATCTCGAGGCTTAGCAAGATGTGCTATGGCTTCTAATGGACTTCTCAGTTTAGGAACTTAAAAATATGTACCTCTCAAATGAAGAGGTTCTGCTGCCTAAATATAGGTACTTTGTGCCACTTCCAATACCCAATTTGCTTACAGCTGCCCCTCCAAAAGACACAATTCTCCCACAAGTCTTGGTTTAAGAGCGCATTGCACTGTGTGCTCCAAATTTGCTACATGAATCTCCAAGAAATGGCTTGCTAATACTACTGTGTTGTAACCTTACATTGCTTGCTGAGTCCCAAGAGATTCTTTAACATTAGCTTTCCCTAAACATTAGCTCTGAAATTCACATACAGGAGTAATTTCTGTCAGTTCATCGTCACTCCATTGTACTTCAAACTCAACAACATCCCATGAGAGTGGCCAACTTCATAAGATTATGGGACACAAACACTTTTGCCTCTGGCACCACTGGGATCTCTGTCCCATAAACCAACTAAAGGATTTTGATCTGCATAAAATAGAGACCATGAGAGACATCTTAATGTAGAGCATAAGTATCAATTTGTATGATACATTAATGATTTCATATGATGTATTTAGAGAAAGGAACAGTCTTTGACATAGGCTACCAGCTGAAGTTGGGAGTATGCGGTGCAGTCTGGGACACACAAGATGTTCATGATAGTCTAGGCACTTGAATACTTATCCCCAAGTCACTGCATTAGCTTCAGTGAACAATTGCTCTACCTGTTGTCAAGGAATCAGTTAATGCCTTATCTGTGTTGAAACAGTCATGAATGAAATTTTCAGAAATTTAACATTCTGATTTCTCAATACCTTCACTTTCATTTTTTGATCTGTTCTTGTACCCATATTTCTTCTTTTGAAACCTGACTGTATATTGTAACAGATTCTGTAGGCTAGTTCATGGATGAAATTCAGCTAACAAAAATCAGACACCTAAATTAAGGTGTGACAATATGAGCAAAATGACTTATGGACCAAACTCAGAGGCCTTCTTGAAGTTAAATAAAATCACTTCCTAATCTTAGCTGACTGTATTGACCAATATCCATTTGCTGTGATAGGAATCTAAACACCAGGGATGCACCTGTGCACAGATATGTGAGGGCAGAGTGGTATTCATCTAAGCTACTTAAATACAGATTTTGAGTCCCATCCGAGATGTTCTTGAGTACCTTGTTTCCAGCTGGTGCTGCAAAAGTGCCTGAGTCTTCTGTAGGTCCTTGGTTATACTTCTTAGCCTGGTAAAGGTGCTGCAAATATTCCAAGGTCATTCAAATATCACTGAATGACTCTGGGGAATTGAATTGAGTCATAGACCTCCACTGTGTATACAGAAACCTGACAGCCTATTGCTCACCTAGACGACTAAATGCAGATGTCTTAATCTGAAAGTTTAATTCATTAGCTCAGTGGATATAAACTAGTGCAGCCATCTGGGGACGAGGTTCAAATGTACATCCAGCCCCACATCTGAGAATTGACCCACAATGACTACAGCTCACGGTCGTGGTTTAGGCCATAACTCACGCCGTTTGCTCGCTCACTCCCCCCTCTTTCTTCCCCCCGCTCCCAGAGGGATGGGGAGGAGAATCAAAAGAATGTAACTCCCATGGGCTGCAATAGGAACAGTCCAGTAACTAAGGTATAACACAAACCACTGCTGCTACCACCAATAATAATAATGACAAAGGAAACAACAAGGGAAGAGAATCACCAATACCCAGCCCAACCAAGCACTGAACCTCACCTTCCAGGTAACTGCACCTAGTTTTTACATCCTGGGCATGACGCGCTGTGGTATGGAATACGTCTTTGGCTAATTTGGATCAGGTGTCCTGTCTCTGCTTCCTCTCAGCTTCCCCTCCTCCGTGGCAGAGCATGAGGCTCAGAAAGTCCTTGGTCAGACTAAACATTTCAGCAGTAATTAAAAACATTGGTGCTATCAGCATTGTTCCCAGGCTAAAAGTTAAAAAACCAGCACTGCACCAGCTACTAAGAAGGAGAAAAATGACTTCTTCTGCAGAATGCAGGACACTCACAAACAGCTATTCTGCCCTGGGAGTATTCCTCACCTATGCCAGAGAAAACTGGACTAAATTTGTCCCTGGTGGAAGCCATTCTTCTTATAGTTTCTCGGGTGTCAACACTGCAAAGTAAGTGCCCCACAAAGCTATAAATCAATTCTTATGATGAAAGAAGGAACAGATGGATGGAAAAGATACCCTTCCTTCTTTCCTGCCTTCCTTTCCACAGTCTGTTCCTTCTTTCCCACCTGCCAGACAGTGCTTTCTCTCTCTGTATAGTAGGGTTTACATTTCATATGGTTTATTTTCACTTACTTTGGTTTTTAGTTCTCATCTACTCCACCAGCATCTTTGCAATCCTTGGGAACTGGAGTACACTAATCCTGAGCTGAAAGGGGTACACAACACATTAACTGTACACAGTTTTTTGTCAAAATCCAAAATTAGGAGATGCAGTTCCTGATAGTCATATTTTGCAGACCTGCAGATTTTACAGCAATGATTTCAAGTAAAGGGAATTCTTTTCTATGATAACCTTGCTCCTTCACTGACCGGGACCCATCCTTGATGGCTACTGGTCACAGCAGAAGAAAATTGGAGAAAAATTAGTGCAAATGAAAAAGACACTGGAGGTATAAAAGTTGAGGATATCTGGGAATATGCGAAATATGAAGAATCATAGAATCATAAACTCTAGTTATAGTTGGAAAGGACCTTAAGATCATCTAGCTCCAATTTCCCTGCCATGAGCAGGGACACCTCACACTAGACCATGTTGCCCAAGGCTCTGTCCAAACTGGCCTTGAACACTGACAGGGATGGAGCATTTACCACTTCTTTTTGCAACCAGTTCCAGTGCCTCACCACCCTCAGAGTAAAGAACTTTTTCCTTGTCTCTAAGCTGAACTTCCTCTTGTTTAAGTTTGAACCCATTGCCCCTTGCCCTACAGCTACTGTCCCTGATGAAAAGTCCCTGTCCAGCATCCTTTTAGGCCCCCTTCAGATACTGGAGGGTGCCTACAAGGTCACCACGCAGCAGTCTCTTCTCCAGTCTGGATAGCATCAGCTTTCTTAGCCTAGTGACTGTAGGCTAACAGGTACCTAAGCTTCAATAGAGATAAGGTGAAAACAGTGCTTTAGTGAGCCTGGTTAATCGTGGCAGCAATGAACTTCTAAGTGCCATGTGTCTTCTATTTAGTATTAGGTCCTCCCAGAAGTATCTAAATCACTCAAAAAAAAAAAAAAAAAAAAATCCATCTAAAAATGCAAGTATGGACAAAGCCCTACATAACTAATGTATCAGATAGGACATGTGGTAGGATTCCATGCATGGGCATACATATACAGCTGCTATATACTCCCTAACACCCAGAGATGAGCAGAGACCTGAGATCCATGAAGATGTCTCCTGTCAGATGTATGTCCCATGTTACTTTGTGCCTTGACCCAGAGGGTGAATGGATCTTTCGGTGTCTGCATTCATGAAGCAAGAGATGTGCAACTGGGCAGTAACCAGCAGGTGTGCACCAGGGAGATGTCATTTCTCAAACCTGCCTGTAGACTTTCTATGTGGCGTATGTCCCTCTTTGCCAACGTGACTCAGTAGAGCAAATGTGACAGGGTATGGTCCAATTTTTCTTGGCAGCAGGAGAAAGATGAGATGATTGAGGATACTCACAAGCATACACATGGAGAAAAAAAGGGCTGAGCAAGACATTAATTTCATCCATTTCTTATATTTTTCAGTTCTGACTGTGTCAGTCCAGATTTAAGGCTCTCTTTCAGCTGGGTTTAGTATATCAGCACTGCTGATATCTGGGAAATTCTATGTCCCAAGAAAGTTTAAGACAGCATCCTGATAAATCACTTATTTCTGACCAACAGCTGCTCCTTTACCCACTCAACCTCCTGTTTGCCCTTAGGAAAGCTCTCCTAACAAACACTTTGCTTTGCACATCTCAGAACAGGCTTTGGGGACCCCCCTGTGGGACAAAGCAGTGGAGCACAAGGAAGAAAGGAGCCTCAGACTACTCAATGCTGCTGAATTTTCCAGGTTTCTGCTTTAGGTGTTGGTAGAGGGCCTAATTAATTTCCTTGTTACGTAACCATGTTGACTGATTTAATGATGACTGGTTATAATAATAAAAGATTTATGCCCTTAAGTATTATAAATAAGCGGTGCTTTTGACACAGTTCATGGGGCTTTCCCAGCTCTCCTTTCAGAAAGATTTTTTTTTCCTTTCAATTTTCTCATGGAATTACTCACAAACATACAAATACTTGTAGGCACACACACACTTTACTCTGCCATAAGGCAGAAGATGCCAACCACAATTATCACTAGGGACCAACTGCATTTCTTCCCTCATCTAGACTTGTCTGCTGTGAAAAAGACCAGCCCACGACTTTGAGAGTGTGAGACATATGAAAGTATTAAAAGAATGCTGAATGTCAGTGACTCATGCTTCTCCTCTTTAATCTATTGATAATTTTGAGAAAGGGGGAGATGAAAGTGTGTCAAAGATGGAGTTTATTCTCTTTCAGAGAAATTATGCATTGTATTTGAGTACAAATAAGGTGTTCAGATTTCAATACCTCTAAATTAATCCTTAAACAACAAAAAACAAACCAAAACAAAATAAACCAAAAAAAAAAGGCCAAAATCAAAAACTTACTTTAAAATCAATACATTTTTATTGACTGTTTCAGTTAAAAAAAGTCAACATAACCTGGCTTTCTTTTTCATTTCTACTAGGAGAATTTAATGAATAGTTTGGTGAAAACAGTATGAATTTATAACCCGTTTATGTGGGTTATGTTGTTGATGAATATGATTTTTTATACTATGAAGAATAATTTGCCAGAGAAATGTTACCCTGTGACACACTGATGACCATATATGCAACAAAATGCAAGGGGTGTTTATTCTCCTGAATTATGCAGTCATTTTAATAAAGATGGGTGTGAGGTATCTGTAGAAAAACTGTCTACTGGTTGTAAAAGCTTTAAAAAGTCTGCGGAATTAATCCTCCTATAAATATCTTTCATTTTTTATTGAAGTTTTCTGAATTTGTAGTGTGTATATATCAGATTGGAAGCACCTAATTTAGGAAGCAAGAGAACAATCTGTTCTGTTTTACAATAAGGATAAAAAGAGTTATGAAATTAAACTCAAGAAAGGTACAGGATACGTGGGGCAAAAATCTCAATTCAAAGAGCACTCCTGCAAAACCCCTACATAACCAAAACAAGTTGATATTTCCTTGGCAAAGAGGCAGGATGGTGTTTTTGTCCTTTAGTCTAGGTTTAAAATTCCAGGATTAAAGCTCAATTTATTACTTAAAGCAAGCTGAATAAGTTTTCCTTTTTACATGGATCAATATATTTTTCCATGTAGATGTTTTATAGAGATGTTTTATTGAGAACTGTTTGGTTAGCAAACTCTCCTTTTCTGGCTCAAATTAGTATTAGCAAAATCAGACTCTAAGAAACTGATTTTTAAAATCTGTGTGCTATTGTGTATGAAAACTACACAGAAGATAAACCAGACAGATTTATGTTAAAAGTTCAGCAAAATCTGGGAGCCAACCCTGTGGTGTCACTTGGAGATCTCTGAAACAGAAGTAACTTTTGTTTGATGTAACAGGGGAGTCCTTATTTTTATGCACTCTCTGCTATACCTTGACTTGGAACCAATGACTCTTGCCTCTTTCAGAGCAAAGAGAGTTTCTTCCATGTTTATATCCCAAAAAATGTCAAAAATACCTCGCTCAGCTACTTGTAATAAACAAAACTAATGACAAGAAAAGCCATGAATAAACCCATTTCTGTCTTCAAGTTAACTGCATTCTTAGCACATGTTGTAGTGACTTATGAATCCAATGATTTGTAAGAGGATTTGTACGCTTAAAGATGGTAAATTATAGGCATTGAGATCAATGAAACTTGCAGATGAATGGCATGTGTATATTGGTCATTAGAAGAAATATGGGTTAGCTGCCTATAAAAACTCTGTGGCTGTGGTTTCCTAAGTAGCTGAAATAATTTCATGATTTATTGTCACCCAAAGCAAGAGGTCCTTCTCTCATCCACATTCTCCCTTGGGCTTCCTCTGGAGCTCATTGGATCCTTCTGGGACTAATTTTATACACTGGCACAGGAACAAAGGTTTCCCTACCTCTTTTATTTTTTTCTTCAGGGTTAATTTTATATGGGATTAGTGAATTTTGTCGGTCTATTGGGAGAAAGGAGCATGTGCCATGAGTGCTACAGGAATTGCAGGGGGTATTTTCTTTCCTCTTTCTTCAGCTCTGAGCTTTCAAATGTTCATTCTTGGATACACAAGCCTGAAAGTTCATAGCAAAAGCCTGAAACTGCAATAGTAAGGGCAGATACAATTGGCTAATAGTGGTCACTTTTTTTTACCCCTCAACTGCACAGTACAGTAGCATACAGTTTATGTATCCAGGAGTTTCATATTTTTCTTCTTTCTTTTTGGTTATTCTTAGAGGATCTCCATTGAAACTGGACTCCTCCTATGTTCAATGCTGTGCAAAGACATCAGCAGAAAAGGGAAGATGCTCCATGTCTTTGAGCCTTGGAATCAGTTACATGGCCAATACCCCAGACCAATTTCTTGCAGAGCTGTTACTTAAACCACAGTTTTTCGTGGGAAGCTTGAGTGTCTCACATAGTTGTATATATCACACATATAACTTGAGAAAAATAAAAATTCAACCCTCTTCCTACCCCTTTTGCTGGCCCACTCAACAGAAATCTCATTCCCAGCTGCTCTAGCCTTTTTTCAAAGAGATGACAGTATTCTGCACTATGGTTTGTAAGACAAAATTATGTTCCAATGACAAAAGCCATTTGCAGATGAGTTTTACTCCTGTGGTGAGAAGGGAGTTGAGAGAGAGATGTAAGGATTAACCATATTGACCCAATACATAACAGCCATTCCAGGAAAAAGAATTCATACAGAAAGCATAATTTGATTAAGTCTTGCAAAAGTTAAAATTGTTCAGTGAGTACAGTGTAATGGGACAAATCCAATTTTATTCTAAACTGAGTGAAGAGGTTGGATAAAGATGTCTTACAAGAACAATCAAACAGGCCAGTGTCAGATAGGATACCTGGATACAACCTTCTGTCTCTTCCAGCACCCCCTGGTTTGACAAATCCTTCCCTGCATCCTGTATTTCACATCAAATCTGGACTTCATGCACACTGACATCCAAGGTTTCTTTTTCAATATGATTTGATGGCAGTTACAATAACCCTACCAGAGAAATCAACAGGAAAATCCCATGCTTTGCCCTGAAATGTAACACTTGCATGGTAAGAATGTTCCCAAAGAGGAAAGAACACAAGCTCAAAGAGGAAAACAATGCTGGATGTTCGCTCCCTGAAGGCAGACACCATTTTCTTGTGCTGTAGCCAGCTAGGACCTTCCTCCTCCAGAAGATATTGGGAGAATTGGCTACCCTGGATTTGGAGAAGGCTGAGGTTCTTAAGGACTTCTTTGCCTCAGTCTTTGCCGGCAAATACTCTGACCATACCACCTAAGACTTGGAAGGCAGATGAAGGAACTGTGGGAATGAAGACCCTGGGCCTGCTGTAGGAGAGGATCTGGTTCCATCTTAGGAACCTGAATGTACACATGTCCATGGGACCTGATGAAATCCATCCGTGGGTCCTGAAGGAGCTGGCAAATGAAGTTGCTAAGCCACTGTCCATCAGATTTGAAAAATCATGGCAGTCAGGTGAAGTTCCCAATGCCTGGAAAAAGGGAAATACAACCCCCATTTTCAAGAAGGGGAAAATGGATGAGCAGGGGAACTACAGAGCAGTCAGCCTCACCTCTGTGCCTGGCAACATCCTGGAACAAATTCTCAGAGCAAATTCTCCTGAAAGGTATGCTAAGGCACATAAAAAACAAGGTGGTTGGTGAGAATCAGCATGGCTTCACTAAGGGGAAATCCTGCCTGACCAAACTGGTGGCCTTCTATGATGGGGTAAGGAAATGATGGACACTAGTTGATGTTATCTACCTGGACTTATGCAAAGCATTTCACACTGCCCCACATGACATCCTTGTCTCTAAGTTGGAGAGACATCAATTTGATAGGTGGACCACTCGGTGGATAAAGAACTGGCTGGATGGCCGCACACAAAAAGTTGTGCTCAATGGCTCAGTGTCCAGCTGGAGGCAAGTAATGAGTGATGTCCTCAAGGATCGGTGTTGGAACCGGCCTTGTTCAACATCTTTGTCAGTGACATGGACAGTGGGATTGAGTGTGCCCTCAGCAAGCTTGCCAATGACACAAAGCTGTGTGGTTTGGTTGACAAGCTGGAGGGAAGGAATGCCATCCAGGGGGACCTTGACATTTTTGTGAGGTGGACTGATGTCAACTTGATGAAGTTTAACCATGTTAAGTGCAAGGTCCTACACCTGAGTGGGAGCAATCCCAGGCACAGCTACAGGTTGGGCAGACAACAGATTGAGAGCAAACCTGTGGAGAAGGACTTGGGGGTGTTGGAAAATGAAAAAATGAACATGAGCCGGCAGTTTGCGCTCGCAGCCCAGAAAGCCAAACGTATCCTGGGCTGCAACAAAAGGAGCGTGACCAGCAGGTCGAGGGAGGTGATTCTGCCCCTCTACTCTGCTCTTGTGAGACCTCACTTGGAGT